>VYZP01026505.1:884-15428 GCA_013400635.1 Hypocryptadius cinnamomeus
CAAGAGTATATTTACCTGTACAGCTGGCATAATGAAAAATAAACAGATACAGCCAGGACTAAATGGGTGAACTATGCAGTCATGAAATGTCTCACTGGAGTTCATTCTTCAATTTGCCAGGTTCAGTGATGGGGAGAGCACTAAAATATCTTCTTTTTTTTTTCCTTTTTCTGAGTGAATTTGTTCCCATACATTATGACATCAATAATCTTTGTTTTTAATGCTAGATGATCACAGACATTAAATGGGTATTTTGAAGCATTATATAGACAATATGTGTGTTTAAGCAGAATTGGAGAAGGGAGGAGAATTCAGTCTGAATGTTGATCTAAGGTCTTTAAGCACTTTTACACTCCAGTTACATGACACAAAGAGGAATAGTCAGCCTCCTCTTGGCCCAAGGTCATACACAGTACACAAAACAGCTGCATCCGAGAGTGCATTTACTGAAATCATCACTGCTGCACCTACAAACTGCATAGGTCAGGTTACTCCCTTATGTACATTAATTCTAAAAGTAATTCAGGAACTCAGTTCAGTTCTGGTATTTTCTTTCCTGGTATCAATGAAGCCCCTACAAATGTTCTCCATAGAGTATATCCAATTGCATTGGTTTTGCATGGCAAAGCTTTGGTGGTTGGGAAATACAGAGGTGGTTTCTGTGAGAAGCTGCCAGAAGCTTCCTTTATGTCCAACAGCGCCAATGCCAGACAGCTCCAGGATGGATGTGCTGCTGGCCAAGCCAAGCCATTCAACTCTGATGGTAGCACCACTGGGATAACACAGCTAGGAAGGACACAGCACAAAAACAACTTGAGCCACAGAGAGAATCAAGAATGTGCAAGAAACCTCAAGGTCAGTGCAGAAGGAGGGGCAGGATTGCTCCAGGTGCCAGAGCTGAGATTGCCCTGAAGCCTGTGGTGCAGCTCATGGTGAGGCAGCTGTGCCCCTGCAGCCCATGGAGGACCACAGCTGGACAGATATCCTCCTGAAGCCCATGGAGAACACCACACTGAAGTAAGTGGATGCCTGAGGGAGGCTGTGATCCCATGGGAAGCCCACATCTACCTGTGTACCTGTGAAAAGAGGAGCCCATGCTGGAGCAGGTTTGTTCACAGAACTTATGACCCTATGATGGACCCATGCTGGAGCTATCTGTTCACTCTCTGTCTCCCTGTGCCACTTGCACAGGAGTAGGTTGAGAAATCTGGAGTGAAAGTTGAGCCTGGGAAGAAAGGAGAGGAGCAGGGAAGGTGTTTTTATGATTATGGTTTATTTTTTTTTATTCTACTCTTATTTGGTCAATAATAAATTAACTAATTTCCCCAAGTTATGTCTGTTTTGCCCATTACAGTCACTCTCTCCCTGCTCTTATGTTGACCCACAAGCCCTTTGTTATATTTTATCTCCCCTGCTCAGTTAAAAAGTGACAGGATGGCTTTGATGGGCACCTGGCATTGAGCCAGGGTCAACCCACCACACCAGTCTACACTCTAATGGTTCTAATGAAAAGGAAATTTGCCCAAGGCAACTTGGTAGGCACTTGGCACTTCAGGATACAAAATGGCAGAAGCAATTTTCTCTTTAAGCAGAGGTGCCTATAATTCCAGATTAATTATTTATATTTGTTACTTGAAATGTGAAAACCTTCTTGTTCATCTGTCAATTTTCACAGTCAAAACTGAATGAGATGAAAATCAAAGCCAATAATAGTAGCAAAATTCACATACAATTTCACTCGAAAACTTAGCTTGCCAGAAATATGATTTGCACACATCACAATGGATCAATGGAACAAAAATTATGAAATACTAACCTTTCATACCCCTTTTATCTCCCATGCATCCTTTAGGTAATTATTTTTGTTATAATGCTTGACAATTATTGCAAAGTACCATGTGTAACTGATTCCATGTGACTGCACTTATATTACATCACACAATATATCCTTATGATTTGAGGTTTATACCTGGCATGCAGAGTCCAATGACTCTACCCCATTATATCTTGTTGGCTGCTAAGTTGTCAAGACAAAAAATGTTGGTTAAACCTAATGTCTTGACACATCATCAAATTTATTACTCACTTTATACTAGCCAATAGACACTATAGTCATCTATTAACTAGCAAAATATCTGTGCCTTTTAAAAATCTAATACACTTTAAATAGTTGTAATAAAAACAAAATTATCAACTTAAAATACTTTGCCTCCTAGTAAATATTTCCCCAGTTACCAACTATTGAGCCTTCTCCAGATCTTCCTTTTCTTTGGAGGGAATACTAACACCTCTGAGTCTTTCAGCTGCATCTTCTGAGAAGACTGGCTTCACACTTCCATACCATTCACATCTGTTGGTGCAGTTGAAGAGGCAGCAATTTTTGACAGCATTTTATAAGACTGACAAGAAATGACTGCTCCAGGCTTAAAAGGCCTAGTGAGTCTTCTTTTTGGTTTGTTTTTGGTTTTGTTCGGTTGAGGTTTTTTTCAGAAGTGGAAGATGGTCTTGTAGGTTATGATACCTTTGTATTGAAGATATATTTGCTTTGATGTTGCCCCAGCCCCTATAGATCATGACTTTTTGTCAATGCTAATTTTATCTCAGTTCTCATCCTGAATTCTTATCCTCATATAAATGGCCATCCCATTCTTTGTTCAATGGTGTGTCTGCTAAAAACAATGTCTTCATGCACTCAATAATTCAGTTTATCATAATCTTTATCCTCCTTCTTAATTTTGCCTCTCTTTTATTTATATACTACAGATACCACAGCTCCTTTGCAGAATATTTCACTTATTACACATGACTAATGTATGTCATCTCTAGTTCTAGAAAGACTTATGCAGGTGTTCTATTTCACATGATGTAAGCAGTACTGTTTACACCAGTGGGAAGAGTTGCTGTGCAAAAAAAGATAATCCCATAGGAAGCTCTTTAGGCATTTCAACTAAAATAAGGAAAAAACTTTGACCTTCTGGGATCTAAGAGTCCTTGAACTGCTTAGTGTTCTCATTGCCTCAGTTCAACTTTCCTCCCATTTCATACTGAACATAGCTTGGACCTCAGAGCTTTTTATAAAGGCCATCCATTCAAAAGTGTGCACTTTTCTTCTAGCCTGTTATAAAGACTTAGTATCAAATACTGTCTCCTTTTTAACTGATTTAACTCAGTGGAGGTACTCTGAATGGCAGTCATCCATGGAAGGCAAACTTCAGATCTCTCTTCTATTCACCTGCTGAAAATCGATTACCCTTTATTCTGAACACAATACATATGCTAGCAGCTATGAGTGCTTACACACTTGTATTTACTATACTGGATGGAGGCCTTTTCATATACACACAGGACATTTTTTTGCCATTTTAAGACAGCATGAAAGCTATCCTGGAGGTCTGCATGCGTTTCTCTACAACGTAAATCCAAACTCTTTTCAATCAGCTGCTGTGCTTGTGTGGTTATGTATTATCGACACCTTAATTGAAGGGAAGGGACTACTGTCAGGCTAACAACCATTTATTACTCAGATAAACATCAGCCTCAAAGGCTGTGAGATTTTAAAGGAACAAACAGTTGGCCATAGCTCAAGGTAGTCACAAGTTTCTTTGTTACAAGGCAATATATAACANTTGGCTTAGAAGTTCAGTGGGTACTTACACTGAGTAATCCAGTGTAAAATACCTGGTGTAAAATCTGGTGTAAAATACCACTCACACTTACTCCCAAAAAGGTATTATTTTTCACAATATGTTCCATTCCATTCTTCTAACTAAAATTATTTTCATGGGAGCCTTCCCAGATGAAAGCAGCGACATACACAACCACATTCCAATGACTGCTGCACTAGAAAATATCAATAAGTAAACACACATTGAATGGGATAAGAATCAAACTGGAATGGGCAGGGATGTAAACTGAATTCATCAGGTTGTAAGAAAATGTGAGAGAAACAGCTCTGCTGACACCAAAGTCAGTGAAGAAGGAAAGAAGAAAGTGCAGGAGCAGAGGTTCCCCTGCAGCCCGTGGTACAGACCATGGTGAGGCAGCTGTGCCCCTGCAGCCCATGGAGGTCCCATATGTGAGCAGGTGGATGTGCCCTGAAGAAAATTTCAGCCCCTGGAGAGCCCATCCTTAGGCAGTCTATTTCAGAGGGACCTGTGCCCATGGATGGGACCTGCACCAGAACAGTGAGGAAAACCCATACTGGAATAGTTCTTGTAGGAACTTTCCTTTTGGAGAAAGACCTCACACTGGATCAGAGAAACTGTGAGGAGGAAGGAGAGATGGAAATGAAGTGTTTATGACTGGCCAAAACCCCTCTTCCAAACCCTTTTGTGGTACTTGAGAACTAGGTGGAAGATTTGAGGGTGAAATGATCCAAGGAGGAAATGAGATCTGGTGAGAAGGTGTTGTTAGTTTTGCATTTGTTTCTCACTATCCCACTCTATTAAAAACCAACCAAGCAAATAAAAACAAACAAACAAACAAACCCCAATAAACTAAAGAAATCTTCGCCCAGCTGAGTTTGTTTTGCCAGTGATGGTAACTGGTAAGTGCTCACCCTGTCTTCATCTTGACGCATGAACTTTTTCATCTTAATTCCTCTCATTATTGTGTTGAGGGGTATGAGTGTAGCTGAGTGGGGATCTCATTGCTAGGCAAGGCTAATCTGCCACAATGGCACATGTCTCTCAGTCAGGAACTGTTTAACGGCCCCATTTTAGGCACAGCCAATGCATTTATATGTTAGAAATTCCCAATATGAGACAATAAGAAAATCAAAAGTTTTCAAGGGGCATAGAGAAGATAAAGGGGGAAAAAAATCTCTGAGGACTAAGAAGGGCTTATAAGGCCATCAAGGACAGAAAGGCACTTCATATATGCTTTTATTAATACAAATGCAGAAAAGTGATGCTGTGTTTTGCACAAAACAACCGCTTTCTGACCTCATTTGTCATGTATGCTAACCCTCTTCTGTGGTCTTTCCTAGATTTCCCTGACTCGAATCCTTACCCCAAGGGGTGCTCTGATGTTGCCAAGACTGATTTATGCATTTCTCCAGAAGATACTGGAGTGATTTTTCCTCTAGTAAAATTCTAGTCACCCCTTTTGCCATCATGAAACTGAGTTCTCTTTGCAGCTCTTGCCTAAGAGTTATTGAAGGACTTGACCCATATTTAGTTGGATTGCAGATATATTTATAAAACACAACATTTTTAACAATAACAGATGTATTGTCTCTACAATCACTATGGAGAAATTAGAGATTATATTTGACCAGTAAATTGATAAATCAATACATTCAAAATATTTAAAAAAATGAAATAAAAGGGAAATTTGTACACAGAAAGATGAGAAACACTATCAGTTCAGAGGCACATTCAGATCAGCACCAAAGAATTTGTATTTCACAAGCCTGAAGGCTATGGGATGGTTAAACTGAAGCCACATTTTTCTAAATTTTCTGAACTGGAATCCAGTCAGTTGCTTTGATTAACTGATGACCTCTCAGGTTTGTTGCTGGCAGTGTTTTGAAAAATGGAAGTACGGTGAAATGAACTGGATTGTGTCTTTCCATTAAGCAGATAACTGTAGTGTAATGCTTCATCCTTGCTAAAAAAGGTCCACAAGAAAGCAGTTCTGAGATCTGCAGCTTCTAATTCATTTCATCCCAATCTTCCTGGGATTCAGTCAAAGGGTTTCCTCCAAACTCATTCTTATTTTTGTAAGGGTTTCTGAAACTGAAGGTGTTTCAGAATAAACATATTTAGTTCAATGAACCAAGACTTTTTTTAACATAGTTAATTTGTCAGAAATTTTTTTAACAACTCTATGTTCCAAATCTTGCATGTAGTACACCACATGGAAGGGACAAATACACAGATGTGAAAATTTTCCATGTGAGGGTTTGCTTTTTGTCTGTAAACAAGTACAGTGCAAGATATAATAGAACTACCAAATACCAAAATAACCTTTTTGCTTTTTAAAAGTAGATAAGTCATCAGGGAAACTCACTAATAAACACCTTTACTAACTATACAGCTTGAATTACAGAAGCATTTAGTTAAAACTACTCTAACTTTTGTACCATTAAATTCTTTACTAAAGGCAGTGTAAAATGCTCCAGACATAAAAAAATGTACCCTTTTATAAATAATAGCTATTTTATACAGTTCCTAATGTCAAGGATGAAAACAAATAAAAAAACAAATTTTTTTTTTCCTTAGAATTGGTGCTAGAAAAAAACAGGTAGAGGGACAGTGCCATTAACCAAGCAGCAATCCCATCCATGAAGACAGATCAGTATTAGGGAGGCTTAAGACCAGTAGATCATTTTAGATGAGTGCATAAGCCTTCAGATGGGGGTGAAACCTTGTGAGAGAAATCCACCATTAACTTCAGCTGGAACTCAGATTTGACCATGGTTTCATGAGCGACAACCATAAGAGCTGACCAGTAATTTTCAGTCTTGTACCATAGTTGATATATATTGGGTAGAATTTCCCACTGGAAGAAATGTTTTTTCCATGCCAATAGCAAAGTTACCACGCCATAAAAAGAAAAGGAGAATATTCCCAAATCATTTGGTACCTTGTGTAACTTTTGATGGAACATTTAGCATTGTGAATGTGTCTCATGAATCACTTCAACCCTAGGCATGGATTTCTGGTGCTTTGAAATAATTTCTGCATCAGACAGCATTCAAGTAAAGTAGATAATTAATCTTTAGAAACCCTAGAATTAACTAAGATAAAGCACAGCAGTGTTCAGGGGTAGATAGATATATATATATATATATAAAGCATTAAGTACACTTTAGGTACTGTCTATGTGTTTCACTTAGATAACAAACTGTAACCATGCTGATATGATTTACTTGCTGAAATGCATTTGTAGGGTAAGATCCACAGGTTGGATATTGCTTTTCTTGAGGGAAATCTGGATGGTAGGATGCATCAGTCTTTGTTTGACCATTTTCTCTACATTAACGCTCAGATATTTGTCCTTGCTGCTCCACAGCACTCTGGTGCTTCATCACTTGTTCAGAATGTCAGTTTGTAACATTGCCTGCAGGATTGCTGACTTCCCCTCCCCAGCCTGAGTAGTGCTAATGTCTCTGTCTAGACAATATATAGAAAGTGCTAGGATTGCTCCCGATATCTACATTTAAGGAAATCATCGACTCCTTCTGAACTAACTACTTACAAGTTCATGCAAGCATAACATTCATATAACAACACCTTGACAATCACGCTTTGTAAAGTCACCTGTAAGGAAATAATGTGTGCTGCTCATCAGATCCTCTTTGAGAATAAACACAGCAGTGAAAAAACTCTTTTGGGAGTTGTGACAGTCTTGGAGTGTCTGCAATTTTAGATCTGAGCTATACTTTGATCTTTAGGTTTCTATGATCCATAAAGAATTAGGGTTGGAATATTTTTTTTTCATGAGCAAAGAAAGCCTGAACAATGCAAATGTCTTGGTATCCATATGAGCTAATTTCTCAGACATGTCTACAGCAGTCTCAGGAGTACTAACCTAATCCCTTAGGACAATTTTCAGAGTTTAGCATCAGTTTGCCTGAAATAAGGTTAATTTACAAGTGGTCCTTCTCTAAATATCAGAAATTTTGACATTACTGTTTTAACATGAACTTTTTAATGAATAACTTTGAATTATTGTGGGTCAATTCATCCTTAAAACTGAAATATGAAACAATACATCATTTGCTTGCATGAATAATTCTTATACAATATAACTTAATGCATACCAAATTTGCTATTTTATTCAGTGTGTTAAAAAAGAAAAAACAAAAAGCAAAGTTTTAAGGCTAGAATATCTTCAGAGGTGCGAACTTCTGAAGTAGGGTGAAAGTTTTACCCATGAGTCCTTTGATGCTTTGAGCAGGCCAGAAGGGAGCTGGAGCTGGAGCTGGAGAGGGCGTGCTAAAAAATCCCCGAGCTGGGTCCTGGCTGGGTGTGAGCAGTGACTCCTGCCGCAGGCTCAGCCCCTCTCCTGGCAAAGGGCTCCTCCAGACAGGGGGAAATGAAGAGTCACGGGGTAAGAGGCAGCAGTTCCAGCACAATGAACAAAGAACCAAGAGCAAGACACTGATCCCAGCCCTGACACGGGTTTCGTTTGTCAGGACTGACAGGTCACAGTGGGAAAGCACAACACCTGATGTGGGTATCAAACTCCAGAGGCTGGGAGGGCTGCACGGGCCGGGTGGCTCTGGTCATGACTCACAAGAGAATGTGGGCACAAGCAGTCACAAGCAGGAATGTTTGCTTTATGTATGTGTTCCATTCTGTTTACCCATCCTGTGAGAGTAACACACAGAGAAAGTTTCTGTGTGTAGGCACAAAAATTCACTATTATTTCTACAAAACCTTCAGAGTGTGGACATCTAGAAACTTCAAGAGTTCAGCTGTCCTCAGCACCATTTCTAGCAAAGCTTTTCCAAATGCTGGCAAAAAAAAAAAAAAAAAAAAAAAAAAAAAAATTGTGCCTTCCTAGAAGCTGCTGGATACTGCTGCAGTGGTCATGGAGCCAACAGTGACCAGGATGAAGAGTGGTCCATCCTGACAAACACTGTTGCTTCATCCCTGGGCCAGTGAATTGCAGCTCTGGACCCAACTCATGCCCTAAGCGTGGAAGTAGATAAAAAAAATTTGTTAAAATTATCTCTTTGTCCTTTGAGCTTCTTAACAGGAAAAAGGAACCTATTGTCCCTTGTTGAGATGTTTCTGTTAATTGCTGTATTGTGTGACATGAAAATATGATTCTCTGAAGTCTGTTTCAAACCCGATCAAATATAATTTTGAAAATGTAATGCATTAATTTACAACACAGTCTGCTAATGTTCTCTTTTTCAGAGTGATACTGAGAACAGAATGACTCTTTAAATGAGAGCCGCTTTTGTCAAGCACAAAAAGCTCAAGTAGGTCTCAGTAAAATTATTTCTGAAGAGAAAAATAATAAAAATTTATAGATACTCATATCTATATATTTCATATGTAGGTATATCATATATAAACTTGCACATGCTACAGATTTGCTAAATAAACAGTATTAATAATTTGGAAAAACTTACTAAAGAAGGTTTTTTAATGAGTAGACAGGAATTAAGTAGACTTTGACATTTGGTTTAAAAATACCTTTTTCAAGAAAATCATAGTTTTGAAATATACTCAGCATTACATTTAATATGACACAGTCCTTTAATAAAGTTGGGATCTGATCACAAAAAAATGAGTCTCTGAATTTTCTCTTCAGAGACTATCAGTAATTTCTAAATTCTTGCTGAAGAACACGTGTATCAATTTATTATAAGACTTATTATAATTTATCTTTGATTTTACTTGAAAATGAAAACACATTGCTGGTTTTATGGCAAGAAACATACACCATACACCCCTTCAATGAACAGAACAATGACAAAACAGGACAAATTGGCCTACAGAGCAAAAGCCAGCAGAAAAATATAACTTTAAATTACATTAAGAGATGATGTGCTTTTAATACCTTTTAAGGATTTGGTGGTTCTTAGCATAATAAAGTATCAACAACAACAACAACAACAATAATAATAATAATAATAATTAATAATAATAAATAGCTGCTCTAACTTGAATTCTATTTTCCACCCTCCAAAGCTCCAGCAAAAGCATTTTAGTCACATCTCATTGCCCCTCAAAATCCCCTTCTTTGCTGAACACAACACATTAATTGTATCAGTCAAAATGTTGTGTTGAAAAAAAAAATTGGAGAGCAAGAGGTGTGATTACAGAAAGGAGAAAATCTGCACAGGGAGGCAGTATCAGGAAAGCTAATTCAGGCCACAGTGTATATCATCTGTTTTGCAACAGTGTTTTTCTTAAAACTTAGGGAGATCATATCTCAGGAATTATGCAATTTTTTAGAAGAAATTTAATACAACAAAACACCAAAACAATAAATGGTTTGGAAAATTTCTCAAAGATATGCTAGCATTGATAACTTTTTTCAGTTGTGTGCGGAGGACTACATTCAAGCAGCAACATTAATATTAGCTTATTATTATTTGCTGTCAATGTTCTAAAAACAAATGATTCTTTTAAGTTATGTTACATCCCAGTAAAGTGCTGAGAAGTGAAATATTATGGAACTGAAAAAAACATGTCCTGTTTCAACACCAGTGGGAAAAAGAAGTAGAATTCAATTAGATATCTTATGTAGGAGCCTCCAGTGATGAATCAGACATTGTTTGTTAATCCACAGTAAGTAATATCATCTGGTTAGGAAAAAAAAAAAAGTCTATGTGACAAAAGAACAGAAGGCAATTTTAGCTCTGTGTTTGGCAACAGCCCACAGGAAATCCCCTGCATCTGCATGCTCAGTGGAATTCAGTCAAAAAGGGAACTGTTTCCAGAAAAAAGGAGCACCATGTCTGGAATCAGCTTCCCATTTTACTTGCATAAACTATTGAAATAATTTAATCTGAGGTCTCTACAGGAATGATTTTCTCACGGTGGTCAAAATCCTCACACATCCCCCCCTCCCCCCTCCATGTTTTGGCTCTTTCTGGGATGTCCATTCTGTCTATGCTGCTGGTGCTCTGAGGTTTTGAAAATATATTGTGCTTATGACATAGTGAAAGTGACGTCTTTCAAACTGTGACCTCCAAGAGCTGATGACCAGGTCGAGGTTGTACTTTCTCCAGTGTGCCCTGCAGTCTCACTCCCAGCAAGATTGGGAGACCTGTCACTGTGTGCTGTGGCTGCCTCCTGGCCCACGTGTTCAGTGTTATGGTTTTTTTCCTCCTACAATATTTGGAATCCATTTTTTCACTCAAGACCATTCCTGATTGAAATAGCCCATTAAATCCTGTTATCCTTCAGATTCAGGTGACCAAGTCCCAGTGTTGATTGGTAAGGACCATCAAAGACATAAGGAAAGGAACACAAAAGGACAGCTAAAATAGAAGACAGAAGGATTGTTCTTATAAAGAGAGTTCAGAGAAGTCTGAAGACTGCACAACCAAAATTTAAAAAATCCTGAAAAGTGAGTATGAATATATAACTAGATCACAACCCTTAAATTATACAACTAGAGAGCAGTTATTAAAGCTGGTAGCATACTAGCTTAAAGGAAATTTAAAAGCTACTGTTTCATTCGCTGCACATTGAATTTCCTGAATTCATTGGCACAGGAGGTTGTATCTGCAGATTCAAAAAAGATCAGAAATTTAATGACTAACAGTTCTCTAAACAGACAGAAATATAAGCCTTCCAATACTTCTAATATAAAGATTGTGGATGCTAGAGAAATTATGAAATAAATTGTCAAAAAATATTGTTCAGGTTTGCCTACTTGTTCCACCTCATTTGGATTTTTTGGAAACAGAATATTGTGTGACATGAATCATTCTGAGCCAGCCAGGAATTTCTGATGTCCCCATATCATTGATCAGCCTCTGACAGTCCCTGTACCATTTTCTGGATTAGACTATGCTAGCCACCATTAAAAAATTTGTCAGGTAAGATGCAGAAATTCCAGAAGAAAAATTCCCTGGCTATGTATAATTTAGCAGTACAGACATAGTTAAACGACATGGCATTCAGAACTTGAAGGAAAAAAAAGTATTCCATATTTAATTCACTTTGCAGTCATTAAGTAAAAGTTTTACTTTCCTAATTCATGATGCAGTTCATGTAGAAGATAACATTAATTTAGAAAGAATTTGTTATGTAAATGTGGATTTCTCTTCAATTATCTAATCCATTTGCAGTTTTAGATCCCTATGCTTTGCTAATATACTGTAAACTTTCTCTTCCAAAATTTGGTAAATTGTTTAGATATAAAGAATGAAATCACTATAGCAAGATTCACTTTCAATATAATAGACTAGGAAAGTCTATCAGCAGATTAATAGAAGAAAAGTTACAATGATTATCCATATAGCTGCTTGATGAAATCTTATTTCGCTTTGTTATTTTTGAAGATTGAAATACTTACATTGGATTTGATTTTGATGGATATTTTCAGTTTAATTAATAAAGGAGCTTGTAACAATCACAGAATCACATAATCAGAGATTATTCCACAAATATTATAACAATATAATTAATAAACTTATAGTGTTCTTGCCTGATGAATATTTTGACTCCACTACAATAATTCTCCAAGGTCTTTGATGTTGTCATGTATCTTTGTTGTCTCTAGTAGTCATTCAACTCATTTATATCAGAATTTTTTTTTAATCCTTCAATTTTATATAATCCTCATAATAAATTCCCATTCCATTTCATTTCTCTAGGAAAAACAGACTCCAGTGTCACAATGAATAGATTCAGACTTTACCAGAAATCTCTCCATGCACATTGTCATTCTTCCTTTGGTGCATATACAGTCTTCCTCTTCAAAAGCTCTGACACTCACAGAGATTATACATAAAGTAAAACCAAATCTCTTTTGATGGTATTTTTTCCATATTGACTTTAAAGATGATAGGTTAGGTAAGAAAAATGAAAATATACAATTAAGTCTTTAAACTCTGAAGATATCACAAGGTATTTCGAACAATAATAAAAATAATTTAGGTTATCTTAATTAGGACCCATTATCCCTCAAATTGCATATGCAAAGAGGGAAGTCTCTCATTCGGTCTCTCATTATACTGGAACACTAGATTTGCTTTTATTTATTACTTTTTGTATATAATAGCATGCATATGGCTGGTATGTTCCTTGTAAAAAAAGTCCCACCAAGAGGGTTTTACTTTTCAGTGTTGTTGGAGGATATCAAAGGAGCAAGAAATCAGAGTCAAATGGGCTGTGAGAGTAAAGAGCTGGGAGAAATACAATTAGGCAGGAGGCAGCCTGGTGAGCACCCCTGGAGAGACTGTTTGTCCAGGCTGGAATAAGGACTCATTCAACTAGGTCATCAAGTGTATAAGACATCTGTGGTACAACAATGAAAGTAGCTCTGAGATGACAGCAATCAGAGCACAGAGCATGTGCATAGAAAATGAGAGAGATGTAAGCAGGGGCAACATCAATGCAAGTCCCAAGGGACAGCATAAAATGTTTGTGACGGTGTGTCATAAGCCAGGAAGCTGGATGGAAGACAGCTGTAAAAGCAGGAGAGAAAGAAATTTCTAGCATGGTACAGTGACATGCAAGAAAGGATGAAGCTCGTTGAAGGCAAAAAGTGCCAAGGTGAAAACAACCTGTGCACGTGGTAGCATAGGAGAGACAAGTGGAGGGTGTTACCAGCTGCAGGGTGAGAGGCAAGGACACAGCAGCTCCTGCATTTCCCTCAGTGACAGTGTGCTGCCTGCAGGGATGAGGTCTCCAGGCAGGACAGGCTACACCAAGTGTAGGGAAAGGGGACAGAGGCACACAGAGCTTGAGATCAGAATCTTTAATCAACCTTAAGTCTGGACTGAGAAAGAGGCAACTTATGACTAAGGAGGTTGAAATACTAGAAGGGAAAAACAGAAAAGAGAAAACCTCAAGGGCAGGAATCAAAGTTCAGGGGAAAACTAAAATTTTGTCTTACAATTTTGCTACAGTACTGCTACTGCTTCTGGAAATCATAGTCTCCCTGTGCCTGAGAGCGGAATGATACATCATCGCCAGAATAATCAAGAAAAAACTGTTGGGTAAAATAGAACCACAACATCAGTAAATTCTGGGAGAACATAATGAAAATTTAATGCCAGTGGTATCTTCCTCATGTGAGTTACAGTATGAGGCATGAGGAAGAGAGACATCCAGCTACAGTACTGGGGACATGTGTGATGTTTTCTGGCATCAAGCAGAAATGTGTGCCACTGACTATGTAATTGCACAATTTAAACTGTTAACATGGGGTTTTTTTAGGAAAATACAAAGCTTTTATTTGTGAAGGGTGATGCTGTGATGAAAAAAAAAAACAAAAAAACAAGCTAGCAGCAGGAATACCGCTTTCATTCCATAAAAATGTTACCAGTCACATAACATGTATCTAATAGGGCTGTCTACCCTGTCACACTTCCTTGAGCAGTCTACAGCTGAATTGCGTTTTTTAGCCTTCATCATTATTTTTTACTCCTGGCAAGCCCAGAAAAGTGAAAAAAGTTTAAATAAGAATTCTTGAATATAGATTTCCAGTTTCACAGCAGTCTGTATCTGCTAGCCATTTCTTTCCTCCTTATTGTCAGTCTGTAGCTGGAATGGAGATAAGAAGCCTAGTTTAACCAAAGTTTAGTGAGTGATTGCAGCACTGGCTGAATTTCAAGGCTGCTTTACTTTGGCCCCATCCTTGACTGCAGAGAAATGGTATGTTCTCCCAAAGAATATTGAAGACAGTTATAAATATATATTTCCCATTTATAAAAATACATGCATTTTTTCCAGATAGTTTTTCATACTAGACTGTGTCTTTACGTTACTTCCCCCACCCTGTCTGATGGGAAACTTAGCAGGTTTTTCAAGAAGGAAGTTTTTTGATGAAGAAATAGTCTTGAGAGCCTAATTCTTATTTCACATTCAACTGCATAAACAAGGAGCATCTGTGCTGAAA
>VYZP01026505.1:16454-42457 GCA_013400635.1 Hypocryptadius cinnamomeus
AAAAATCAAATAAAGATCATGAATAAGACAAAATCTGATTCTCAGATTCTTATCTAATGATATTGGAAGACACAGACTAAAACCAAACAAGCTTTGACCAACATTAGATTGTTTTTCTATGAATGAAAATGTGACTTGTTGTTGCTGAAATATTAAAATTTCCTGTCAATTCTTAATGCTATGAGAGACATGATTTTTTTCTGTAACAATAGGTGAAAAAATTGAGATGGGTTAATGAATTATATAAAACCATTTGTGTACATTTCCTATTAGGGTTTTTACGTATTATTTACTTTTATTTAGAATTGTAATATATTAATACATTGGTACTTAATGATCTTTTCTCAGGTGTTGCTAGATCATTCTTCAGTTAAAAGAATGAAGATGCTGAAAGATTGAGGAGGTACATAATGTCAGTACAAAAGGACAAAAAACCCCATGTGTTACCTGCAGCACCTTTGTGTTTGAGAGAGACTGAATTGAGTAAAAGGGCACGAATCTCCAACCACTGAACTTTCTCATAAGGTTTCCAGCCATAGCAGAACTTCCCTTCATTAGCTGAGAGACTATGAAGAAAGAGGTCAAAAAAGTCACCTCCTCATAAAGGTTAAACTCACCTGCTCTGTATATTATCCATTATGTTGAATACTTCATTATTCCAACAATCCTGCAGGAAACTTCTTACTCTACAGAATTAATTCCCGTGACTATCTGTAATCTACTGCAAAAATCAACCTTTCTGTATAAGCCATCTGAAATATTAGGAGTTCACAACAATATCAAATTACTAATTTCCATATGTGTTCTACAGATTGCAGCAGATTACTATTGTACAGGTATATCACATGGCTTTGATTCTGATGTATAATCTGATTTTAAAATTTGGAATTATATTGTTATCATCACTTCATCAGCTTGGGACAATAAAAATGCTGCAGGCAGAAGCATCTCTTTCATACCCTACATTACTTTACAGAAACAGAAACATGCAGACACCACCCCATGAATGGCACAGAAGTGTGTGGGAGGCAATGCAAGCAGAACACTTTTTGTACAATAAAAGAGTTTACTTAGATTATTTCCCTTCTGCTGATGACAGCTCTCAACTCCAGAGACATGAAGAGGTTGGTACTGTAGTGTACTACTGTCAATATACAGCAAATGAAGATACAAAGATTCATGGTGTAGTATCAGCCCTAGACAGAACAGGAAATTAATAAATAACTAAAGGATGGAAGAGATTTTGTGGGAAATAAACCTTGACAAATCTGACTATGTGGCTGGCAAGTATTAGTTTTTCTGAAAAAATAAATGAAATTAGTCAGACATTTGAAAAGCACTGACTTAGTAAAACATGGCATTATGATAATGAATTGGCACTATATGCTATATTTAAGAATAGACTACATGATTTCCAATACTACTGCAAATGGTACAATTACATCAATTTCAAAAGGGAGATTTCCAAGAGGGCTGCTTTAGTCTTGATTCTGTCCAATATTGTCATCAGTGACAGGGAAACTAATATAAAAATTGCTACTGAAGTGCAGATGGTAAACATTTGTAAAATGATAAAAACCAGATGCATACAATGCTAACATGTTTGTATAAGTACTTTGGAACTCTGAATCTTGTGGTAAACAGATTTAATTCAAACAGACCTACTTTAGCATCACCATCTATAACTGTTCTAGGCACAGCAAGGAAGAAAGTACACTACTTTGTGTGTGTGCACAGACACTCATACATACATAAAATGCAGTTTATACCAGATTTCTGCATCCACTTGTGATAAGTTTGTATGTATCAGGTGGCATTAGAGCTACTCTGACTTTAAGAGAGGAGAAATTGCTAGACCAGTTTTGGTCCTTTTAATAATATCCATATCTCTACTGAGTTTTATTCTCATCAATTATTTCAGCTACATTCCCACCACAAAAGAGATGTAGGTGAGCTGGAGTGGGTCCAGAAAAGGGACACAGGTAAAAGGGATCAAAAGACTGGTAAGCTTGATATTTGAGGAAAGGCTGAGAGAACTGTGTTTGTTCAGCCTTGAGAAAAGAAGGCTTAGAGGACATCTATCACTGTGTTCCAGTATTTAAAGGTAGCTAAACAATGCTTACAAAGATGGAAGTCTCATTTTTCACAAAGAGTCATGGAAAAGGCAAGGAGCAATGGGTATAGGTTATTTCTGGGGAGTCTCTGACTGGACAAAGGAGGAAAAATTTTTCTACAGGAACAATCAGACATGGAATAATCTCCCCAGGGAAGTGGTGGATTCCCCAGAGTTGGACAATTTTATGATTCAGCTGGACAGCTAGACTGTGCTTTTGCCAAGAAAAGTTGGACCATATGATATTAGAGGTCTCTTCCAATCTGGCATTCAGTGATACCATGAAAGCTAAGGATGTATAATTTTTTTTTATCTACCCTGGCACTTGCATGAGGTTTACCAGTACAAATAGTTGATTGGTTTCAATATCTTGATTCTCACATAGTACATGATCAATTTCAAAATGGGCAGAGAGCTTCAAGACTTGAAATGGAACAGCGTGAAGTTGCTTGCCAAGCTTGAGGAGTTCTGCTCTTTAGGGATGGATGACCCCACACACGAGCACATGAAGGGGGCTGACTGGCTGGAAAGCAGCTGGGTAAAGCAGCCCCTGGGGTGCTGGTAGACAGCAGTTTGAACGTGACCCAGGGACGCTCATTGGTGACAAGGAAGGGCAACAAGGACCTGGACTGTGCTGGGAACAGTGTCACCAGCAGGTCAAGGGAGGTGACCCTCTCCCTCTCTTCAGCACTGGTGAGGACACACCTGCAGCTCTGTTCCCAGTTCTGTGCTCCTCAGTACAAGAGAGAGACATGAACACCCTGGAGAGAGACCAGTGAAGGCTCCCAAGGATGAGGAGAGGAATAGAGCATTCCTCCTGTGAGGGAAGGCTGAGAGAGCTGGGACTGTTCTGCCTGGTGAAGGCTAAGTAGTCAAGTTAAACCTGATTTTAGCTTCCTGACCTCTTTTTTTTTTTTTGGAGTCATATTAGTAGGAATACTGTTTGTACACATTCACAGTGCTAGCTTGGAGATTGATGTCATTGGTGGCTGCTCTAAGATTCATAGCAACAGGAAGACCATATCAGAAAAGAAATAGGGATTTAGGTTCATATTTCAATATATAAAGGCTAGGTAAGTGTTTCAACATGAGCAAAGATTGTGAATGATTGATAATAACTTCAGCATAGAGGAAGAAGGATAAAAAGACAGAGATAGCAGTAGATGCAAAACAGACATTTTAATATAAAAAGAGTGAAAGCAAAAATATAAATTTTAAGCCATATTTTACATGATAAAAGAGTTGTTTTCTACTTTATTTTTCTCTGTCAAAGTTTGCATGTTTTGCTGTATTATTTCTAGTTGGAGCATTTTCTTAGGTTAGACTTTTCAGGAAAAGCTTAAGGCACTTGAAATAAAGGTTAATTGGATTTAGTTGTCTAGGTACATTTAAATTCCATTGTTCTCCTCTCTGTAATCTTTAACAACCCTTGCAAAATATTTTTCTACAAAGTGAATTGATAGAAACTTAAGGAAATGTAGAGCCAAGATGTATCTCACAGGCTTCCTGGCTGCAACTTATATTTTGTTCTTTGGTGGCCAGATTCTCAATGACATATTGTGCTGGTTTTGGTTGGGATAGAATTAATTTTCTTGTATATAGGTATGAGGCTGTATTTTGGATTTTTTCTGAAAATAACTCTGAAACACAGCGATGCTTTAGCTACTGCTGAGTAATGCTTATATGGACTCAAGGACTTTTCTGTTCCCCACCCCACTGTAGCAGTGAAAATTTTGAGGCTGCACAAGGGTCTGGGAGGGGACACTCCCAGGACAGCTGAAATATGAATGGTAAATAATTTAAATCATAATGTATTTGTGAAAACTGAGCAGTGGAGCTGCTCAGTTATTGGTTATAAAAGAACTAATCTTGCAACAAACTGTACCAGAAAGTAAGGCAAGAGAAGACTTTCACTCCTATTTTGATTTTATACAATAGCCACCTTTCATGAAAAATATTTTAGTGAAGTAATTCTGGGGTAGGGTTCTTGGATTTTCAAACACCCTAATTCCCAAAGTGTCACAAATCTCCCATGGGTAACTGATAACTTTATTTTGCACTTTGTACATTAAAATTGAATGGTATAAAAGGAAAGTAGAAAAAAAATCAACAGAAAAAAATGTGAATGAACTTAAGCTACCAGACCCTTCCTTGTAAAACCCTAGATGTTGAGAGAGTCTCAAAAACCTTTCTGAAGCCAAGGTGGTGTTTCGCTTGTTTAACAATATTAAATGTTCTACATCTATGTAAGATAAAGAGAGAAAATAGTAAGCACATATAATGACAAAACAAGAAGCACCTGCAATAGTTTATATTTCTTTCTTAGTGACTTAATGACAAAATTAACGGATATCTTCCAATATTAATGCTATGATAAATATAAAAATCTGTCAGTTTACCCTTAGTCCCTTCAGACTATAAAGCTTTCTCATGTGAAGAAAGTAAAAATATTACTTGTTTATAAAAAATGCTGACTCAATGAACTAAAAAAATGAGCCCCAAACCATCAGAATGATAAAATAAGTGTGAAACACCCAAACTTAGTCCTTTTTCTTCATGCACAACTTTTCTGAAAGACCAAAACCTCATCTTGCCCATGGATTGGTATATTGAGCAGTTATAGAATGAATTCAGGGTATCCTTTAGATATCCAGTATCTAAAGAAATGTCAGATTATCTATGCTAGTCTCTCTTTAACTCCAAAAGAACAGTTTAAATGATACTTCACAGAGTATGAGTGCCTTTCTGACTGGGTTGGTCAAAGACCAGCAGCTCCTGCTGCAAACACATCTCTCTCCACCATTTTCCACTATATGAAGGGAGATTGTAGAGCAGCCAGAACCAGACTCTTCCTTGAGGAGCAGGGTGAGAGGACATGGTAAGATACTGCTCACAGGTTGCAACAAGAGGCCACAGCTTGCAGGAAGGACAGTTGCAGCCAGGCATAGTGATGCAGCTCATGGTGAAGTCCTGAAGCAGGTTTCTAACAGAAGCCTTGGGATAACAATTCCTGGATGCTTCCAGAACTGAGCTACATGAGCCCCATGGCAAACTGACCTAGTTTTGATATCAACTTTGTTTTGAAATGACCTGCAGAATCCCTCTCATCTCATTTTTCTCCATGATTTTTTGCAGTCCTCTACATCCTGGACAAAATGTAGTTTTAATAAACCAAGAAGTTGTGTTAATTTGTAAAAAATATTTTTATTTTTCTGTCACTAGATCAATCAATTTTCACTGTTCATTATTTGTTTTATTATAGATACTTGCATATTTCCTCTTTCTATACTCAACTATGTGAACAAACATCTAGAAATAACTGGTTTCATTCTGAGAGACAGAGACCACAATATCCACACAGTTATAAAAACAAACAACAAAACAAAACACTGTCTGGAGTGCTGACAACTTCATGTTCATTTTTACAAGGTCTTATGGTTTGCCCCCATCAAAAATTTTAAATATAAAATATTTTGGGAGGATAGATAGGTGTTTTTTCACCACAATAGGAAAAGAAATTTGGAAAGAAATTATATACACATGTACTGTATTTCATAACACCAATGTACTAGAAAGTCTAGAATTCAGAAGGCTGCCTGGGCCTAGTCCAGTTTCCTATTATTTTAAGCAACACACTGGATAATGTCTCATGATAGTCTAGTATTTCTCCCCAAATTCTTGGGTTTTGTGTTTGTTTCAGTTTAATTATCTGCTGTCGGAACGCCCACTGAGAGGTTTTTTTTCAGACTGCAACATACATTAAAGACAGAGGTGAGTTACAATATGGCACTGATGCTAATCTTTGTTTGACATTATTCTATGAAAATCAACAGAAGGAAGAATTTTCTCAGTCTTTCCACGTGTTACAGACTAAGGGGCAAACCATGAGCATTTTATGAGGCTGTTCAGTAAGGCAGCAGGTAGAACTCACAGAATATTATATCAATATTGTATGATACTGGAGCAGCACAGAAACAGCAGGTTAGAATTTAATTTAAAATCTTGTGGGAAGCCATTACCACAAGGAACTCTATTACTGAGCATGTAGTCTGCAGCACTGTGTAGCAGGCTGAACAACAGCTTTTATGTGCTGATACACTATATTGTTGAGAGGTTAACAAAAAACAAAGGCTACATCATTTTATCCTCAAGCTTTTGGTACATAAAACATTTATATTCTATAGTCCCAAAGAGTCCTAAAACCGACAAGCTTCCTTGGTCCAGTAAAGATTAAAAACATGATCTGTAACTATGAAAACTTCCAGTGAGAGCAGAAAAATATATGCTTTGTGTGATGGGAAAATACAATCAGTACATAATTACTGATTACAGTACAGTAATCTTTTTATTTTCTTCATGCAAGTAAACTTTATAGTCTGAAGGGAGCAAAGGTAAACTGACAAGATTTTATATTTGTCACAGCATTAGTATTGGAAAATATCCAGTAATTTTGTCATTGAAATTCAGTAAATATGATGCCATATTTAGATTTCTACATATGTATGTCAACAGATTACATCATGTGTAATGGCACTCATCCTGTACTTAGCAATCCAAACAAAAGCATCTGGTGTACTATCTGATTCCAGTTCATTGGCAGATATTTTCCCCTGGGCTTCAGCTCTTTCTGTAAAATGGATTTCAGTAAATTGTGTGTCAAACAGCACCTCTCTCCCCATGTACCCTCCTTTCTACAGGAAGCTGTAGAGAGCAATGAGGTCACCCCTCAGTCTCTTTTTCTCCAAAGTGGACATGCCCTCACCCCCTCTTCACAGGATTTACCTTTCACAAGCTTTGTTGTCCTCCTCTGGCTGCATTCACATCCTTCCTCAATGGTGGGGCCAGAACTCCACCCAGTGCTGAAGGTGAGGCTGCACCAGCTCTGAACACAGTGGGACAGTCACCTCTTTTGAGCAGCTGGTGATGCTGGGTTTGGTGGTCCCAGGATGGGCTTTGCCCTCCTGGCTGCTGGCCACTGCTGACTCACATGGAGCCTGCTGGCATCCAGCACCCCAGATGCCTTTCTGCTCTCCAGCCACTCCCCTCCAAAATTATACTTGTGTCATAATTGCTCCTTTCCAAGTGCAGAATCCAGCACTTAGACTTGTTTAATTTCATCCCATTAATGATGCTCCAATGCATCTAGATCCACCAAGGCATCTTCCTTCAAGAAAGTTAACAGCACCTGCCAGTTTGGAATTGTCAATAAACTTTTTAGCAGATTACTTAAATCCTATGTCCAGCTCTTCTGGAAAGTGGAAATTTTTTTCTAGAAAAAAATTGCTGTTGCAAACTTGGGCAATGCAGATAGACACGAATTACTATATGTGTCTGTAAGCCTCCAAATCCCCAAAGTTTCTGGCTGACAGAACAAGAATTTTTTCATGAGCCAGCAAGCCAATGGTAAACTGGGTGTTTTAGGGAGGGCACTGACAACAGATTGAGGGAGGTCATCCTGTCCCTCTACTCAGCACCAGTGAGACAACACCTGGAGTGCTGTGTCCAGTTCTGGGCTCCCCAGTCCAGGACAGACAAAGAACTTCTCATGCCTGGAAGTCCTCAAGACCAGGTTTCATGGGGCTTGGAGCAACCTAGCCTAGTGGAAGGCATCCTTGATCATGGCAGGGGATTGAAACTTGATGATCTTTAAGGTCTCTTCCAATTCAAAACAGTTTTTGAATCTAAATACTACCAGCAGCCACACCAACAGCACAGAGTCTCTTCTGTTTTTCTGTAAAGGAGTTAATGCTTTCTATAAGTCAGCTAGCTGTAATATGCACACGTGGAAAAGTTCTGGCATTAAATAATGCATAAAGAAAAAGTAATATGTCTGTTAAATATTGCTGAAATATTTTGCAACTAAACTTGTGCTTCTTTTAAGAGCCTATAGTCAAGCCAATATGAACATTGCTTTCTATTTCAACATCTGCTGTGTTTCACTTAGATCTTAAAAGAATAACAGAGTTTATAAAGTGTTGAAATTTTAGATAAAAACAATCTTCCCTGGAATACAAAACTAAGTCTTAGTAGATTCACTTCACTGTTTGCAAGAAACAGGCACTAAATTTATCTAAATTGGTTGTTTTGTTTGTCTCCATAACTTCTTCATCTATTATAACTGAGTTTTAATATTTTGATTTTTGTTAGTAAAGTAGTTAGCACTAAATTTTTGATAACAAAGAAACAACAGTAAACAGCCCAGAATGACAAGGATTACTGCTGTTTTGAGTATAAATAATTGAGCAGCATGTGTGAGAAATGAATCTTTTGCCTACTCTAGACAAAAAAATTTCATACAAAAATAAAAAAAGAACTGGATAGATGTCTCTGGTAACTAGAAATGTACCCCTTGAAGGCTGCAAAATCATTTCCGTTTATTCCCTCTCATAACAGATGTGATCTGATTAGAATAATGTTATCACTGGGATAGATTTTATTGAATATTACTTACATGAGTGGTAGAAGAGTAGAGGGTAAAGAAACATCACTGCATTATGCTTATTTACTTGATTATCCTGCAGCAGTCCAAGGCAATTTCTTCCTCAAAAGGTTTTAAATGTAGATCAGATAAAACATTAACATAAAATGTACATATTAATACAATGATCAATAAAACTGATAAATTCTTCTATTGTTTAGTTTTGTCTTGCATCTCAAAGTCCAGCTCAGAACAGTTCCTTGACTCAAAGCCCTGTATACTCAATGGAAAAAACTCATGCTGGAAGCAAGAGTCTTTCTGTGGAATCCTAAATTATTTTCTTCTTCCTTGGGGGAAAAAAAAAATTACAACCTCAACTTCCCTATGCCCTGATAAATCTCCTAAAAAGAAAAACAAACTAGAAATGAAATATATGAAGACTATTTTAAATGCATTTCAAACTCTCCACAGAAGATAAAAGTCCCAAACCACCCTGTACTTTTTTCCTTTTCACAATGGCCCAATAGGTTATGTGAAGGGGTTAGAAATGGAAATGTTTTTCACCAGAAGAAAAAGGCAGAAGGCGTTGCTGTATTATAACCATCAGAGTTTGTCTTGGTACCAGTATAAATTCTGGAAGTACTGAAGTTTTATTGTGTAGGATTTTGCTGCTGGGGCAGTATGTTAACTTTCTGTGGTAAAAATGCTGCCACATGCAGATTCCTTTCTATGTGTTGTGTCTAAGCAGTAATTTTGTTTGATAATAAGAAACCTAAGTGAAAGTCAATTTTCAGTATTCCATGACTGAATTGCCCTGATACCATTGGGTGGCCAAGTCTGTATTCAGTAATAATGCAGTGCAGATCCTTCTCATAAATATGCTAAGGCACATGGAAAACATGAATGTGATTTCTGATAGCCAACATCGCTTCAGTAGTGGTAAAACCTGCCTAAAAAATGTGGTGGCCTTCTCCAATGGAGTTAAATTGGAGGAAATGTGAAGGGAAATTACCCAAAGCACTGGACACAGCATCAGAAGATATCCTGTGCAACCAATTCTGTCTGCAAACACACAAGTGGCTTCCACACTGTTTGAATTACAAAAATTATCTTCATTTCTATATGTAGCAGGAGTTCCAAGTAAATTGTTACATTACAAAATGCAAGACAAGTATATGCTATCTGGTGTGTCAGGGAAGAAATTTTTTAACAAAACAGTAAAAGTATCTCATGTGGGTTATAATTCATATTTCCCAACAGGGAAAAAAATATATGCTCCACCACTATAAATAAACTAATTGGCAGGAACTGTTACAGAAGCTTATTTACAGACATTAGAGAAAAAAAAGATGGGAGCAACCTAATGCAAATTAAAGACATTGTAAAATGAAACTGTGATTCCCAAAGTTTGTAGATACTTTATGCCCATAGAGGGGAAGTTAAAAATATAGGTGTCACCATTTTACAGGAACAAATCAGACTAGAAGAAAAACCACAAAATAGGAAAAAGAAGGGAAAAAAACCAACAGAAAGCAGGGAGAGAAACTTACAGATATTAAAAGGTAAATTGGTTAAAACTTAATATCTTAATAGTATTCTCTTTTAGAAGTTTAATTAAGGATTAACCAGACTTCCAATTCCCTGTGCATCATAAACTGTACAAAAACCAAAGCAAAAAAACCATGACTGCATTCCACTCCTAAGACTTAAATAGTGTATGAGAGTTATAAATGTGCATCAGAAAATGTTTCAGAAGAAAATAAATAGGTAACTTAATTGGCTAAAACCCATAGAGCTGAAAAACAATGTGTGGAGTATGTTAATGAAAACAAGAGAAACTGTACTTGTATTTATTTAGTCAGGAACACATTTGTTGTGACTGCTCACATGGGGTTTTATTGACATCTGTACCAAAATATATCTGAGCTACATATGTCATTGATTTTGACCCTCTACATTTGTCTGATTGCTGATGTCAGAATTTACTTTTCCAGTATAAAGAGCACTGAAGTTTTACTCTGGTCTAAGTGATGAGAGTTATCCACAATCAAACGCAAATGTTAACTTCACATTTTTCAGAGAATATAATGCAACAGTACAGAGTTCTTACCTTATGGGCCTCCAAAACCAGTGCCTGCAGTATAATAATAATAGTAATAATAATAACGATGTCAATAATCATGAAAAGGAAAATAACAAAATGAGAGAATGAAAACCCAAGAAAAACAAGTGTTGCAAGCAGAAAGCTGCTTGCAGCTTTCACCACCAGCTGACTGATGTTCAACCTGCTCCCAGGCAGGGGTCCACCAGGCAGTTTTCCTCTAAGTTTATATGCTGAACATAATTCCATATGGGATGGAATATCCCTTAGGTCTGTTGGAGTCATCTCTGCTGCCCCCCTTCCAGCTTCTTATGCACCCCCAACATCTCCACATCTCCAGTGGTGACACAGCATGAGAAGCTGAAAAGTCCTTGAGCTTGGGTAACCTTTACTCAGGAACAGTGAAAACATCAGTGTGTTACCAATATTATCCTCACCCTAAATCCAAAATGCAACACTGTGCCAGCTACTATGAAGAAAATTAGCTCTACTTCAGCCAAAACCAGGTCACTTTCCCAGATGTCTTATTGAATACATATATTTTAGCCATTAATGTTTTATTTGGGAATCTCAAATTAGCTGTCAGAAGATGGACAATACCCATGTAATCTTGCCATCTGACAGTTCAGTCTTTGAGATAAATAAGCAGAAAATATGCAGACAATCAAAAGGGTGTGATTTGTAGATGTGGGAATGGCTACAAATAAAATTATTTTCTCTGTATAATAGTCACATTCTAAATTTAGTACTATGAGTGGGAGAAAACTATTCATTACCACTCTTGAAAATGTAAGATTATATAATGCATGCACTTCTGTCACTGTAGCATATTTGTAGAGATTTTGTTATAAAATGAAAAAACCCCGCTCTGCAGTGACAGCAAAAGCTACAACATATGGAAAGGCAGGGCAAGGGAGAAAAAAAAAAGGTAAGAGAAAAGAGATAATGCAAGACTGAACATCTCCATTCTTCAGCTTTACTTTCTGGGTTTGGCTTTTCAATTCCAATGTATTCCAAAGTATCCAGTTTACAATTCATCACCTCAAAGCCACTATCCTGGCAAATATAAGTTACTCTGCAAAAACACTGTAATGTTGAAAAAACCTAAAAGCAAAACCAGGTGGGGAGGGGTGGTTTTGGGGGGAGGGGTGTGGGGTTGAGATAAAAACACAAGAAACAAAGCTGTAAGAGTTTTCTAGCCAGCATTTTCTCTTAAGATTTTTTAATTTTTAGAGCCACCTTTTGAACAGCAATAGCTGTATTAGGCAGTTCCCTCAGTGTGACAAACAAATATAGGCTGCAGGAATTGATAGTTTTATTCTGTACTCTTTTTTGGGCCCTGTATTAAGTTATTTTCCACATAGGAACCAGGAAAAAATATAAAGGAGGTTTAAAACAAGCCACTTGCTTGGGGCAAAGAACCTTCTATTTCTTAGGTTACTTGATTGACCTTTTCAGGCAAATGACTCATGGTGCTCTTGCAAGACAATGGGCTATGGCATTGATCATTCCATAACATGCTTTTTTCCTTCACCTCCTCCTTTTCCTGTAGAACATATAGACTGTTCTGGATGAGGGTATGCACCTTGACATCCAAAGCATGTCCCCAACAACAGCAAAAATAAATACCTATTGAATTCATTGCTATGTGGTGTAAGAGGTATTCTTCATCATGTTAGTCATTATTTCATCTGAGCCTAATAATGTTCTCAGGCTGATATGTTACTCATTACCAAGACCCTTACTTTTAACCAGGAGAGTACTTAAGAATGCATTATTAATACCACAAAGGCATTAGGTGAAATAATTAATCATTTGAATTCTCATTTATTGGCCTAATAAATGGCTTCTTTCTGAGCACTTGGAATACAGTCCAAAAGCTACAAATATAGGTGCTCTGATGTAGTTAAATGTAACAATGAAGATCTGTCCATCTATAGTTGCCCTCAGCACCGTAGAAACTACACACTGAGCCATTTGTCACATGCCTGCAGCCACCAGGAGAGTGGAATTAATGTTCTTTCTCATTCCTGTTGTCATAGCCCTGTTCCCCACCAGCTGGAAATGACATAGTAGCTGGGAAGTGAAACAGAGCAGCTGAAGAAGGAGACATGGGTCCTTTGCTTCAGCAGTGGCATGTCACAACATCTCTTACCTTGATGAGGCCTCTGTGACAGATCTGTTCCTGGAGGTCTGGGGATCTGTTCTGCAGACCCCTGATGCTAGGAGACAGCCCCTTGTTGTCATCTCACTGCAAATCTTCCTGCCTTCTTGGTGATTTCACATGGGCAGCCCCTCACAGCACTGACTCTTTCCTCACAGTACAACCAACAAACTCCAGCCCTCTTCTCAACTAGCTAACCCACTCTTTTATAGCACTCATCCTTACTGGACACAGCTGTGGCCTATTAAGAGCAGGCCTGTTCCTAATCTTTGGTAATTAGTACAGCTGAAACTCCTAAGGGGTGATATTGCCTTCTGCACTATCTTTATTCTCTTATATTCTATCCTCCCACAGCCCCTTTCCTGAATCTGTGTCTCTTGTGACGGAAAACTAGTGGTTGCTCCCTATTACAGGGACAGAGGACCACATCCACCCTCAATTTGAGATATTTATCCTCCTGAGGTTGTTGTGAGGTCAGAAATTCCTATGAGTCTATCACTCATGAAACAACTTCTTCAAGGTGACTTAAGTCACTCTAGCAGACTGGGGATTCCAGCCAGGGGCTGTATCTGCACTGTCAAAGGGCACAAAGACCTGGTGTAGCAGGGCATCTTACCTGTGCCTCCCCTCACAGCTTATCTACTCTTTGTTAACTGATCAAATAACTCAAGCTGTACAAACTGTATTGTAGTGACTTATTTTGGCACCATGGGGTTAGCTCTGGTCCGGCATCTCCCAGCTGCCAATAAATATCTTTCTTTTGAAATGCGATTTGACAAGATAAGCCAAATTTTGGACTGACAGCCACTTTATAACTATAAAAGTCATACCAAACTCCCACAAAGCAGAAATCTTCCATATGTTCTCCTGGATATGTGTGGAGTTCCTCCTGTGAATAGGAATGCCTATTTCACAGTCACTCCCCAGGGGTAAACAAAGGAATCTGTGTACATTATCTTCATTTTGGCAGTAAGTTACTTTCAGCTTCTAATCAATATTCTTTCTTTTGGTGGCTTTAATATGAGTACCTTGATATAGTGCAATGTTTTATGTTGTAATCTACTCTGTATAAAAAAAAAAAATCTGTAGTTCTTTTAGTTTTATACTGCAGTATTTCTGATTAAGATCTTTTGTCTGCTATATTATATATGTTCATTTGTCTTACTAAATAATTCACTTTAATACATTTATTTGATTTGGCCATCATTAGAACTTGCAGGACAAGGGGATTCAATTATACCTCTATAACACTTTCTGTTGTGAACTGTTCCTTAACAAACCTTCTACAGAATTAGTCCTTGACCTGTCTCAGAGGGAGCAAGCCAATTCGCTCCAAAACAAAACAGGGCAAAACAACAGGCACAAAAATAGGATGACTTTAAATCATGGAATTCCATAAGTGGACACATGTACGATGACAAATGTATTGACAAACGCAATGAATATAAGGAGAGGCAAAATAAAAGTATTTTTGTCTGATTTAAAAATGAAATGAAACTCTTGAGGACACTAGAAGTAATCAATTTCCCCAGTACTTTTCCATGGCCTTTCCATGGCAGAAAGAAAAAACAAATTCCAGAGCTCCAAGCCCCGGGAGGCGCAAGGCCCCATGCTGTCTTGGTTCTTCCTGGGAACCAAGGCTGAGAACAACTCTTGTGAGATATATTTATGAACAAAATACTGCCAGTGCTGAGGGTAGGGCTCCAGAGACCTGGAGGGGAGCTGCATCACCACTTGTTCTCCTATTTGGTGCTTTTTATCAATTACCCTAATTTCCCAAAACCTATAAAAATGTACTCACCCCTGGAGGGGTGGGCTTTTGTGGATATCTTTCCATAACTGCCCCTGTAGGCCTTCAAACAAAGATCCGCTCTCATATTACCCCCTTACTAAAATGATCTCAAGTTTCATTTCCAGGTTGGGAAAAAAGCAACACTATGACAAGGTGACTCACTTTGTGAATGTGGGAAAGGCTGTGGATATTTTCTACCTGGTCTTCACTACAGCCTTTGTCAATGTTTCACACAGTGTTCTCCTGGAGATGCTGGCTGCTCGTGGCTTTGTACAGGCGCACTCTTTGCTGGGTGAATAACTGGCTGGATGGCTGTCCCCAGAGCATGGTCCAGCTGGTGGCAGTCACTAGTGGGATTCTCCAGGGCTGTTGAGGCCAGTTCTGTTCAGTGCCTTCAATGATCTAGACAAGGAGATCGAGTGCTCCCTCAGTCAGTTCACAGACAACACTAAGTTGGGCAGGAGTGTTGATCTGCTGAAGAGTAGGAATACTCTGGAGAGGGATCTGAAGAGGCTGAATCAATGAGCTGAGGCCAATTGTATGAGGTTCAATGAGGCTGACAGCCAGTGGAACATGAGCCAGCTGTGTGCCCAGGTGACTAAAAAAGGCCAATGGCATCCTGGCCTGTATCAGCAATAGTGTGGCCAGCAGGAGCAGGGCAGGGATTGTCCCCCTGTACTCAGCCCTGGTGAGGCTGCACCTCAAAACCTCTCTTCAGTTTTAGGTCCCTCACTAGAAGAAAGACATTTAGGGGCTGGAGCAAGTCCAGAGAAGGGAAACAGAGCTGGTGAAAGGTCTGGAGCACAAGTCCTGTGAGGAGCTGTTGAGGGGCCTGAGGTTTTTCAGCCCAGAGCAAAGGAGGCTCAGGGAGACATTGCTCTCTCCAGTTACCTGAGAAGAGTTTGTAACCAGGTGGGTGCTGGTCTAATTTCCCAGGCAACAAGCAGAAGGACAACAGGAAATGAACTTAAATTGCTCCAGGGGAGGTTTATATTGGATATTAGGACAAATTTCTTCACCAAAAGGGTTGTCAAGCATTGGAACAGGCTGCCCAGGAGGTGGTGGAGTCACCATCCCCTGAGGTATTAAAGAGATGAGTAGATGTGGCACTTAGGAACATGGTTTAATGGTGAACATACCAGTATTAGGTTTGCAGATTGATTTGAAGATCTTAAACATTTTTTCAACCAAAAAAGATTCTATAGTAAGATCATAAATATATTTTAATGTAAATAATATTTGTGGTGTTCTTTACTTTCAATATGCCAGGTAAAAAAAATGCATCAGGTAATAACTGATTTTGCATAAAATGATGTAATATATCTTTCATTGGAAAGTTGAATACATAGAACTATATAATCCCATCACAGAATGGGTTTGAATTCTGGTGGTATATATTGGACTAGCATTCCTGTGTCATAGAAGAAAAATACGATTATATCATATGTTACACCTGATTGGTATCTGATGTTTCTTGTAAACATCCATAGTCTGAAAGGAATTATCCAGCAATGTCTGACTTCAACTTCTTTCTACACCTGCTCAGCTTCCATTAGGCCCACCAGCCTAATTGCTGACCTATTCTCGTTGCAGAATTCATTAGCTGATCTATTATTCTATTCTTACAATTTTTTTGCCAGAAAAAGCTAATTCTGTTTAGGACTAATCAGGAATTAATGATCTTCAGAGAAGATAATGAAAAGGAAAAAATAATTTACTAGAAAAAGAAAGATTTAGTAGAAATAGTAGCTTAAATTTATCCTTACTTACAAGTCACAACAAATTCACATTTCACAAATGGTTCAAAGGAAACTCCGCTAAAATATAAGGGATACATTTTACTTAGAATATCTAAATATTTAGGCAACATTCTGCCAGCTTGGTTGTTTTCCTCTCTGGCCCTTGAACATCCATTCATTTAAATATTAATAATCACTTATTTGTTTCAGTTTAGTCTTTAATCTTGACTCATTAATTTATTAAATGCTCAAGATTATTCAATACTACAGACAGAAAAAGAGTATTGGGCTGGATCTAAAGGCTGCATAGCTAAATGAAGTCAGACTGTTGTAAATACTCTAGAGAATCTGTTTGTTGATATGTCTCACATTTAAAAACTCAGTTGATTCACTTGCTCAGTAGAATAATTAACCTTGTTTAAGAGCTGGTATGCATGGATGAGAGTAAATTATCAGGCCTATTTTGGCTACTGTGGAGTGTTGGCACCTAGTTAAAAAATGGTAATCTAGAATCTCTTTTTAGACAACAGAGAAATTCAGGAAGCTCCCTGAGTATGTGTGTATGACTGCATGTGTGATTTATTCAGTCCCGAGGCATGTGCAGGTATTGTTTCATCAAGCAGAGCTATGTCTAGAAAATGAGTCAGATTAGAGATTTGCATCACTTCAATGTAGCCTTACTCAAATGAGGCTTAATAATTGAAGTAAAATGAAAAAAGGTATGTGTGGTTTAGAGGACAGTATTGAATCTGGCAAGCAGATTTTTGGGAGAGGCTATCTTAGCGTTCGTCAGATATTCAAAACAATTGCTGCACTTTCTTCTATGTGAAAAGTTCCTTAGCAGTATCATGGAAAAAATTTAATAGTTGGCATGATTATAAGATCATGGTTTTTATATATTTATATATTTGTTTAAAGTAAAATTTATTTCAATAAAAATGTATTCATGCCACAAGATGTAACAAAGTAACTTAGGTCCTGTGCTCTTCAACATCTTCCTAAATTCCTTGGACACAGGACTGGAAGAGATACTAAGCAAATCTGCAGACGATACAAGAGTGGGAGGAGCTGTTGACTCCCTCTAGGGCAGGGAGGCCCTGCAGAGAGACCTCAACAGAGTAGAGGGCTGGACAATCACCAGCCATAGGAAGTTCAACAAGTGCTGGATTCTGCACCTGGCATGGGGCAGCCCTGGCTGTACAGACAGGCTGGGGAGCGAGATTCTAGAAGGCAGTGCCATGGAAAGGGACCTGGGGGTTCTGGTCAGTGACAGGTTGAATATGAGTCAGCAGTGCCCTGGCAGCCAGGAGGGCCAGCCCTGTCCTGGGGGGGCATCAGGGACAGCATCACCAGCCAGGCAAGGGAGGGGATTGTCCTGCTCTGCTCTGCTCTGACGCGGTCTCACCTCGAGTGCTGGGGGCAATTTTAAGTGACGCAATACATTGTCTTTGGACTTGCTGTGAGTTTGTGTCTTCTAGACATTAAATTCCTGAGAAAGCTATTCCAGAAAAAATAATCTGCAGTCTTGTGTTGTAAATCCTTTAAAAACAGTAGGAATGCAGGCAGGAGCTTTCTACTGAATCTTATACTACACATACATAATAATTTGTTCAAATATGAACAAATTTTGTGCTAGAAAAAAGTAAACCATTTTTTTTCTTTAATTATCAACTACTCTTTCCATTTCAGTCTGATTAAAGCTAGAACTGCTTTTTGACAATGGAATGGAATATTTCTAACTAATCTAGAAACTGAATGTGAATCAGCTAAGCACTGATCTCTAGATATTTAGCCTGGCCTGTATTTCAAATAAAACTCAATATGTTACAGATGAGAAAATAATTAAAAAACTGAATTTCTCTTGAATTAACTATTTGAGGTTTGTAATTAATTATCTATATAATGGAAACTATTAATTTCTTAATTTTTTTAAAACTGTTTTTGATAGGTTATGTCTTTTTTTTTGTTTGTCTGTTTGTTTAAATGCCAAAATAGCTTAAGAATCTGACTTGCAGTACTTGTTTGGGCAAAATTCCTAGTATTGGGTATGATGTTATTAATAGACCTATGGTGTAAACTTGAATTAAATGATTATACTCACAAGCAGGGAGAATAGACAGCTGTCACAAAAATATCACCTCAAGTGATACATACAGATGAAGCTGTAAGTGATTGAATCTAGCCACTGTTCTATAATATATCCCTAATTAAATTCCTGCATTTATCAAGGAAAAGAAATGCATTTTGTCTGGTTGAAGTATTTTTCACAGCAAAAATCTGATCATTCCCTAGATTAAATTGAAAGTAAGCAGAAAATCAGAATACAATTTAAAGATTCAGTGAATATAAAGAATAATTGAAATGTGCATATGGGGGAAGTTTTGTTGTTGACAAATAGCAATAGAGCCAAGTTTAAATGACCTGCAGAAATTCACTAATTAACTGCCCTCTTTTACCTCTTCTGTCACCATTCCTTTATTTTTGTACCCATTAAGTTACCACTTTAGGCCTAGTAGATAGATCAACACAGAATCATATGCAATTTTTTTCAGTGTAGATTAAAATGTAATCTTTTCTTTTCAAAATAAGATTGCAGAACTTGCACTAGACACAAAATGCAAAGGTTTCACTCCAAAGCAGAAAATTTATTTTACAGTTTCTGTGGACTGGATTCTAGTTAGTTTAATCTGCATTCAGTCTGTGGAAAGCCACTTTACTATCAATGCATGCAATATTTAACAGCTACATGGCCCCTAGAGAATTATTCATATTCTGCAAATCATCTTTATAAAAACTCTGGGGTTAGTAAAAAAGATATAGAGGAAAAACAATAAACTCACTACAAACACTCCTCATCAAGTCTGTGTTCATGCCTTGCCAAGCTTCATGTAGAATGGATAGATTTTACAGTCCTCTTTCTGCCTATTGTCTTCATCAAAGTATCCTGAATAATATTCCTGCCCCCTCCTTTGGTTAGCTCACTTAGAAATAATAATTTTGTTCCTGTTTCCATCTATTAGATGCCTCATTTAATTTTTTAGCCTTTCGTGCCTTGCTATAAGGCACAACTACACAGTCACAAGAAGGAGGGCCAAAGAGCTGTCTTGTCATGTCATTAGAAGGGGCCACAAACCACCAAAGATCTCTGAATGCTCCCATAACTCACTTCCATAGGGGTGTTTCAGCCAGTGCAAAAGCCCTCTGGAGCATTCCCATGTAAGGCTGAGCTTCTATAACCCACAGAACTCTGCTGCACCCACCCCCATGCCCAAGGAATCAAAACTACAGCCATCAGTCTGACCGTGGGCATCGACACTGCAAGATCAGGTGTTATAGCTGGATCCACGGGTGGTGGTATCTTTCCTTTCCACTGTCTACTCTTGTCCTTTCCTTCTCTTTCTTTCCTTTCCTTAGATGTATTCTTCATTGTATTATTTTTATTTTTTAACTAAAAGAACCAAAACGGTTGACTACTCCCTTTCGGCTCCAAGTACTTTTTAAAAATAAACCTGCATCACATATACAGAAGTCCTTCTGTGTTTGTTTTCACCCTTAAAGATGAGTCCTGACAGAAGATCACCAAACTTGATGACTTTTTGACTACTGTATTACATGAGATCAGATGTGCAAGTATTAAACTTCCCTCTTGTTTCCAGAGGCTTTGAATGTGAATAATGGTTATGGATATCAAGATGCAGCCCAGTGAAATACGAACCTGAAAGATGATTCCCGTTTCTAATCAGATGAGAGAATGAGACATAGCATTGCATAAATGTGTTTTATTAAAATTATATTTTTAAAGAGAAGCACAAAAAAGGATCAAGGATTCATCTCAGAAAACTAATTTGATTGTATGTTTTGTATTGGAAATGCCCCCAGTTGTTGTTAATTTGTTTACTGACATACAAACCACTACCGCTGTTTTGTTCTATCAGATTATTTGGCTCCCTTTCTGGTTTTCATGCTGCGAAACAAAAACAATGGAAAGCACAATATACTTAAACTTAACTACTTGAGTTCACCTGCAGAGTATAACCTTCATTATCCAGTGAAATCTTACTGTAGCAGGTCTCAAGTACCTTAATCTTTTCAACATAGCAAAATAGTGAGAATATATGTATTTATCAAAATGTTGCAATACATTTTGTCCAAAGAGAAAAAGAAACATTTCTCTTCCTTAGCAAGCAGTTTTATTTTTGAGAGAAGGGGAAATGCAAATTTTATTATACATAAAGTAGGAAAAAACTCCACACTGTAAATAAAACCTATTGTGTAACTAAGCAATCAGAAAATCCATAAAATAAAGGTATTTTTGGCTGAAAGAAAAATATTATCTAAATTGTATATGTATTCTTCCATAATATAACACTAATGGTTATTGGCATGTCTTTCATCCACTGTCACATTCTAACTAAAAGCTGGCACAATAGGTGGGATTACTTGACTGCATGATTCAGATGAGAAAAAGGTACAGTAATCCAACTCACTGAGATATTTATCTAGCAGCCAGAAAAGAGTCAATGTTTAATCAAATTATTCATTTTTTAAATCAAACTTATTTTTATGACTCTTAAGCCAGCACTGAATAGGTCTGATGAATTATTTCACAGTATTTTAAATGCTATATGTAAATTTGTGAGATTTCCATGCTACCTGTGTGCCACCTTGGAGGAAATCGGAATGAAAATCATTTATCTGAGGCAAGATCTGAATTGTCTGATTTAGTTCTTAAGTCAAACCAAAAGTAATTCTGCATCCCACCTGGGCTCTGGATTCAGAGTCTGCTGACAGTGCCAGCTCCTGGGCTTTCTGGCAAGTCCCATCCAGGTACCGTCAGTAACAGCCGCGGATACGCCAGGGATGGAGCTGCGCCATAGTGAAGAAATCTGTACTGAAAACGTTTATCAGCTGAAATGAGAAAGGAAAAGCAGACAACTGTTGGAGATACTGAAACTAAAAGGGTTTCACAGAAGTGAAACAGAAGCATAGAAGTAGCAAAATAGCCCATTGTGCAAAGTGGAAGGCTCTTTATGACAAAAAGCCCTACAGAGGCACGGATTTCCCTACTGCATTCCTGTGCTTGATGAAATGGCAGTGAGAAACTAGTTTAACGTTAGGCCAGTAATGAGTTTTATTTTTAGGCCAGAGACTCAGATACTGAGTTTGCAACCGCAACTGATCCCAAACAGAGCTTCATGTGTTTGATTTCAACTAAAATACGTATAGAGACCCATGCATTTGGATTTACACAGAAAAGAAAATAACCTCTGTGGAAGAAACCTACATGAGAAGTTAAATAAAAGTTGTTTCTCTCATCTACTTCCATTGTGTGGACAATGCAATTTTGTACAAATAAATATCAAAACAGCTCATAAACTTTTCCTCCTTCTCTCCTCCCTCTAGTAGAGATTGATATTGCCTTGTTCATATGGATGCACTGATTTAAGTGCACAGAAGCACTTGTCACAGAAAGCGTGAGAAGGCCAAATATTTGACAGACAATATTAAGTAATTAAAGCTTTTACCGTATGTTGCTTCTTAAGACCTTTGTATTGAAAAGCAGCTGCACAAAGTCGCCAGCAACAGGAACAGCATATACAAATGTTGTTCAAATTTTACAGGAAGAAAGATCCAAAGGAGCTGTTGAGAATTTGCTAGCATATTCCTTTAGAAGGTATTGCATTTTTGTGGTCTCGATTAATGAACATTCATCTCATCAGGCAGTGAATTTCTTAGCATATGTTCTCAGATCAAAGGCATTGGCTCCCACCTACTAAAACAGCACATTATCATGACTCAGTGAAAAAACAGATAAATCCCTTGAATGCCCTTAAGCAACACTGTGTTTCTGCATTCTGAAAAATCTTCATAGGTCATGTAATGTTTTCGAAATAATCCAATTATTTTCGGGCTGAATTAATAAAAGATTTATAAATATAAAAGTACACAGATATGTAAATAGGTTTCCACATTATCCTAACAGGATAGAGAAGGAATAGGCAGAGAAGGAACTACAGTATTTGCAATTGAGAGTTTGTATTCTTTTCAAGTTTAGCAAATAAAATTACTGGAAAATGTTATGCCTATTATCGTATTCATCTGTAGAAAACAAGGTATTTGCTTTTGTTTATTGCCAAAAACATGTGAGTTGCTTTTGATGGTCTTCTTTGAATTTCTTTATAAACTGCCCAGAAACTCTGCCAAACTTCTGGGGTTGCCATGTGTATGGTGAAGAGAGCAGCTGAGCATCTCTAGGAAGTATAAAAGCTGGATCTCACTGCTCAGCATGATATATATTGTGGTAACACAAGCAATCCAGGTATGTCTCCAACTCTACAGAACTTCCTTTTTTTTTGACCAAAGTAAATTACAGGAAAATTACCTTACTCTTATCTTAGGATAACATTTTTTAATTTAATGTAAACAATGCATATTGACTTCAGTGAAGCATCTTGTAGAACAAGGAATTTCATAGTTTCAATTGCACAGGTTTATTTAATTTGTGTCCTGGAATATGAAAAAATATATATTACAGGTACTAGAACTATCCTAAAAAAGTATAAAGTAGACTACGCAAAGATACTGGCAAGCCTTGCCAACCAATGAGTTTTCAAACTCCAACTTTACGTTTATCCTAGAAACACCCACTCACATGTAAATTTCAATTAGTTACTAGCTTTTTATTTATTTATTTATTTCATAGAGTCATGGAATCATTCTGGTTGGAAAAGACAGGTAAAATTATCAAATTCAACTGTATTACATGGTAGAATCTGGGGTAAGATATCTTATTCTTGAGCTATCTTACATCTCAGAAATTGTTGGTAGACTGTAAGGTTAAGTCTACTTTTGGCTATTTGAAAAAGAAAGAAAATTCTAAAGTCACCTTCTTTCATTGGCAAAATAATTTTCCAGCTGCCTATTCAATACAATTTTATAGTCTCTAAAGGGGAGATTTGCTCCTGAATTTAACTCTCAACATCATAGTATTCATATCTGGACAGGTCAAACCACATGGTCATTAGTCAATGGATAGACACTCCTAGAGTAAAGTTCTGTAAACTCTACAGAGAACTTTACTCTAGTTCTGTTCTGTAGACTAAAATTGAAGATGTGATGAGGCAGGTTGCAAGTTCAAACAATTTTCTTCCTAGAGGGCACATAGATTGTAAGTACAGATGTATGCAGTTCATTAAAGGAATATTAGGATAAAATTTTTATTTGTGCCTATGTTATTCAAGGTTGTTAACTGGAATTCTTAATGTCAAGTTCTCTGGAAATCTCTGAAATTTTCATGTATAGACACTGAAGCTGCACTAACTTCTGAGTGGTCTATCTGCCTAAGCCCATACAAACCTCAGTGATATCTTTAAAGTGAATTTCATTTGAGACACCTGGGTTTGGTTTTTTTTAGTTAGTTTATCAGATAATTGGAAACCTGGTTGTTGTGAAAGTGGTGGATATGGTATGTTCTTTAAGAATTCTAAATCATGGTGTCTTGCAGCATTCTGACTCTTGAATACTGGAAACCTTCATCAGTTCTAGTGCAAGTTGCTGGGTAATGGAACATTCAAAGCATCTACAAAGAGCAGCTGTACTCTTAATCAAAGAAATTCACAAAAGTTTTCCTTATTAACAATTTGTAGATTTTTTTTCAAAGAAATTGTAATTTTCTGTGTGTGTTCCATCATATGGGTGGAGTTAGCAGGGCCAAATTATAATCATGTAGTTTTATCATGTAGTTTATTAGATGCAATGAAATGTACGAGCATAAGGAACATTCTTTCTGATCAGAAGTCAGAGGTCTTGAGAAATTACAGTGATTGTGCATGAAACTGAGGACATGCCAAGAGATAGACTTGGTTTAGTGATCTGTCACTTTCTGTAAATCCACATTTCAAATACAATGAACCATTTACAACTGCATGAATAGTTCCTTAAATGCCTGTTGGGATTATAGCTATGAATATCTAGAAGTTGGTTAAAAAAAACCCTGCTTGTGAAATATGGACCTTTTCACTTAAAGTATGCTAAACTGTTAACATAACTCCTTAACTATAACTTATGCTCAGAAAATATATACTACTAGCTATGATGAATGGAATCACTCACAAGCATATTTCTTAATAACTGATTTGTTCACTAAGTCATCAAAACCCAGTTCTCTGGTGTTCACCCTTCAGCTCTGTGCAGCAGTCAATAAAGTCAAAGGCAATTTGTTCACTGGCTTCAGAGGGGGCTAATTGAGCTTCCTGCCCTTCTTGAGATGTATAGGATCTTCTGGGTAAAAACTCTCTGAATTGCTTCCTGATTACATTGAATTCTCTGCTCTGTTTAAATATTCTCCAGTTGTAGCATTGATATACTCTAATTCAGTAAAGTTTCTAATTAAGATTTAGCTTATGTGCAAAACCTCGATGGCAAAACTGCCTCCAAAGTTTTAATCAGCAAGTGTAATTTGTTATGGCATCTCTGCAAAAATCTATTCAATCTCCAGGAGCCTGTTTTCTTTTCAGAAAAGCAGGACAATAAAAAGTAACTTTCTGCCATGACTGGCTGATGGCATAAGGCAGTGTTTTGATTACAGAAGTGATTTTCTGAAATCATAAAAAGAACAGAAGTCTACTCATTACCATGGAAAAAACAACTCTATCTGAGTTCCCTGAAGAGTCATATCTTTTACAAGGCCATTGTTCCAGGCTTAGAAATAAAGACAATTTTACTGTTTAGGAAGAGTTAGAAAGAATTCAGAATAAGTTCCAAGAGGAATACAATCAATAATCAAAGATCATTTCAGCATAAATGCCCCAATGCCTTGGGCATTTATAATCATGGCATTAGTCTTCTCAAAGGGGTAAGTAAATAATCCAATCTAGATTTTATCCAGTCCTTTCCATCCCTCTCTCCATTGCTCATTTACTCAAATACTCTTATTTAATGGTCCTACTCCCTATGTCAGCCTGTGTTGGAGCTGGTTGAGGTGAGAATGACAAGGTTCCTTTGACCAAAGACAGATGTGTTTCCACTCTAGCAGCTGTGACATTGCTTTTCCCACAGTGCTTAAAACAGAATAAATCACTTGTTACCAGGGAGACCTGTTTGGTTTAAGTTGGGATGGGTGACTTCAAAGAACTCCTCTGTTACAGTTCCTCACCCAAATCATAATAATGTCATTTGTCCTACCATTACATAAGAAACATGATGGCATTTCAATCTTCTTAGTCAAATAATAATTTACATGAATAACCCAAATAATTAAAATTACCAAGAGTCAAAATTGCCTCTGTGATGTTTCATGGTATCTTGTGTGAGACAGTGTGGCATCACCTTGGGGTAGAACTACTTCTGTCACACCTGCTCAGTCAGTAACATTTGGTATTTTGTGAGATGCAAACCATCTTGGAAGGCCAGTTCAGGAACCCAGTCTACAAAGAAACATAAAAAACAAAGTCAGACTCCTAAATATGATAGACAAGAAACGCCAAAGTGCAAATATTTCTCCTTTTTAACCTTTTGGAGAAGAAAAATTAAATAAAGTTATGACAACAGGGAGAGGAGAATAATAATGAGAATGAATCTTGTGGAAATTCAGTTATGTCTTATGTCTTTCTTGCTGTGTGGTAGACAGTTAAAATTTTCATGCTCTCATACCTCAAACGTAGCAATTGTTATTGCT
>VYZP01026506.1:0-14619 GCA_013400635.1 Hypocryptadius cinnamomeus
GACCACTACCTGTTACTGATCTTCCACAGTGGGGGTATGAAGTGGCAACATGTAGTGCAAGGGTGACCAAAAATGCCTTCAAGGGTTTTGGGGCAGTGGGTAAGGGAATCTGGGGCACAAGTTATATTCTCCTCTATTCTTCCAATAGAAGACAGCAACATTGGAAGAAACAGATTGAGTCTATTAATATATGGCTCCACTGCAAAAAGGTTGGGTTCTTTGACAGCAGAAAGGCTTATGCATCACCAGGCATGCTGGCATCAGATGTTTCTCAGTAAAGGAAGAATCTTTTTGCTTGGTAAAACTTGCAGAGCTAGATGTGTCGGGATAGAGGGGCAATATCAGACTTATCCCTGGCCAGCTGCAGGATGAGAGGCAAAGGTTAGAGGGACACTGTGCTAGCGAAGTCTCTCTGCTGCTGACTCTGATGTCACAGAGTGCTGACCACACTGAGACATGCTTGCAATCTTATGGAGATGAGCCAGGGACTCCTGAGGTAACAAGAGCCAGCAGAGAAACACCAGAGAACAATCTGACAGGAAGTACATGGTGTACCTGTAGGAAGATAACACGACCCGTTGCCCAGCTGAAGTGCATCTACAGCACTGCATGTAGTGTTGGCAACAAACAGGAGGAGCTGGAAGCCACCATGCTGCTGGAAAGCTACGTCCTAGTTGCAATTACTGAAGCCTGGTTGGGATGAATCCCCTGACTGGAGCACAGCTTTCAAAGGCTAGACGCTCTTCAGGAGGCACAGGGGAGAAAGGAAGGATGGAGGGGTTGCCCTCTACATCAAGAGTGCATTGAGTGTAATGAGCCATCTCCGAAGAACAAGCTGTGAACTGAAGAACAACAACAATGGGCAGGTAAAAGCCTGTGGGTAAGAAACAGAGACTGAGGCAACAAAGGGAATCTTGTGGTTGGTGTCACTGCAGGTCTCTGACCAAGGGTAGCCTATTGATGAGACCTTCTTGCTCCAGCTACAGGAAGGATCACATTCACAGGCTCTTGTCCTACTGGGAGACTTCAGACACCCCAGTGTCTGCTGGAAAAATAGCAGAGCAAACTGTAGGCAGTCCAGGAAACTCCTGGAATGCACGGAAAATAACTTTCTGACCCACAGGAAGGGCTAATACAGAGTCCAGTGAAGGGGTTGCGTTACTCAGTCTGTTGGTCACCAACACAGGTGAGTTAATTTGGGCTATCAAAAAAGGAGGCATCCTGGGCTGCAGTGATCCTGCTCCGGTGGAGTTCACAGTCCTGAGGGATATGGGTGGGTAAGGAGCAGCACAGGGAGGGCATTGACCTGTTGAAACAAGTCCAGAGGAAAGCTACCAAGTTCATAAGAGGCATGGAGCACATCTCCAATAGAGAAGGCTGAGCCGAGACTGGCCAGCCTGGAAAAGAGAAGGCTTTGAGGTACCTAATTGCAGCCTCCCAGCACCTGAAAGGAACCTACAGGAGAGCTAGAGAGGAGCTTTTTACAAGGGCATACAGTGACAGAACAAGGGGATAACTAAAAGACAATGGGATTAGATTAGATATTATATCGTCAGTGTTAAGGAAACTTCCCAGTCCAACCATTCATGAGCCTCTCCTGGCAGTCACACTCCCAAGGCCAGCAACTTTCATCCATGGGACCAAAGCCCCTTCACAGTGAGTGGCTCCAGTGGCAGGCCCCTGCTTTTCTCGCCACACACCCATACATTCAGAGATTTCCTCATAGCAAAGTCTCACATCTCATTCCTCAGAGAAGTTTGTTCACAGCACAGTAACAGAGAAATAGTCTGAGCTGGTGTCTCTGAGGAGAAATGCCCAGAGCAACCCCCAGGCTTTTATACTCTCACAGTCTACTGCAGCCCAAGTCTTCCTCTTGACTCCTGCTGCTCCTGCTGTGTCTCACAATGTCCATTTACCTGGCTGGCACCACTAGTCTTCATTTCCTCTTTTAACCCATGGGTTGGCAGTTCCTGGCTTCTTGTTCAGACTCCTACCCAGAGCTCAATCTGCATCTCAAACTTCATCTCCATTTGCAGCTTGCAGAGCAAGCTGTATGCTTCAGATGTATTCCTCAGCTGGGAGGGTGGTGAAGCACTGGAACAGGCTCAGAAAAGCTGTGGATGTCCCATCCCTGTAAGTGTTTAAGGGCAGGTTGGATGGGCCTTTGAGAAACTTGGTCTAGTGGAAGGTGCTCTTGCACACTGCAGGGAGGTTGAAACCAGATGATGTTTAAAGTCCCTTCCAACCCAAACCATTCTGTGATTCAATGATTTTATGATAGCTCAAGACACATTTACAGGCAGAAAACAGGTTAGAGAGGCTGGAAAGCCTTTCTTGGTGGTGCTGCTTTTATCATAGTACTCCATCTCCATAAATTATGATGATCAGCTGATATTCAATGTCTTTCTCTAACCCCAGCATAAACTGCTTGACTGACAAAGTAAAAGATATGAAGAGCTATATCTACAGATATGCTTTGACAAGTGCTATATCAAAGCACTTTCTTTGAGGTTTTGATCATTTTAGTTAAGATCAGGTTACATGAGAAACAAATATCACAAATTAATTTTTCTTAAGCTCCTAAATTTAGCAGAAATGTCCTGCATCATTAGAAATGCTAGCATGAAGAAACAAGTACCATGTCCCCAGATTAACTATGAAACATGAAATGGTAAAATAGCTATGGAAATTAAGTATCTGTGAGAAGGTCTTCAGCTTTTTCTGAATTTTGGAGAATTTTCAGTTAAGTAGGAACCTCGTACCTTAAGAAACATATTGTGGAAATAGTAAGAATCAAATTTTGATAGCCTTTGACAAAATGGAAGAGTGAAAGCATTTAATTTGTAATGCTTTCCTATTACCTGTCAGCCACTCAATAAAAAGTGTGCTTTCATCAAGTTTCATACAATTCAATATTTTCATTCCAGGTTGGTATCACACTTGTGACCTGAAATACTTGGAAAGCCCTGTAATGTCCAGAGAATGCCTTTTAAAATGGATAGGTGTGTAACCACTTCCAGAAACAGTTCCATCCATTACCTGGATATAGTTCTTCTCCTCGGGTCTAAATGAGAAGGCTGTGGAAGGCCATTTGAGATGGCATGGCAGCCTTGAAGAAATCTGTAACTTTCTACAAAGGACAATCTATCAGTTGCACCAGGATTAGGCACTTTAGGTACCCAGCCTTAGCTGGCAGTGCATGGCAGCTGTGGAAATTCAATTTCTGTTGAATACGGCCATTAATGGGTAACAAAAGAACCATGTGCTTCGGTTAATATTAACAGTAGAACTCCAACAGGGTGTTTAGAGATGAAAAAGTCATCGTAAATTAAAGCTCATCTAATTCAAAACAACACTTATTGCAACTTGATTGTAACATTGGTAGTAAATCCTGCACAATTTCTTCTCTGAATGGTGGGAAGTATTAATTCTGGCAGGCAATGTATATCTGGGACTCTGTCCATTTCCTGTAAAAAATGCAAACTGTTTCTCTGATTGTGACATGACAGATTAATTGAAATTGCTTAGCAGAAGATCTCTTGAATATTCATAGCCTGCAAGGTACTGTGTAAGACAGACACTCACATACAGTTAACAAAATTAAAACATTATAATAAGTTTACCAAGAGATATGATCTTACCTCTTTAAATAAAAAGCAAATACAGGCTTGTGCTTGATTATGGACAGAAAGATTTTTTAAAAGTATGAAAATTTAATATTACATACTAGCAAAGCAATCATTAAAGTAATAGGAGCTCAGATTTCCAATGCAAAAATTTAGAAATGGGTTGTCAGTGGATAAACCCATCTGCCACACTTTGAATATTTATATACCAATTTTTAATGTTTGTAATTGTGGATCACACTTACTCTTGCATTATTGTGGAATCACAGAATTTTTAGGGTGTCATGGTTTGACACTGGGCCAGTGCCAGGAACCCACAGGAGCTGCTTGCTCACCCTCTCCTGCCACAGCTGGGCAGAGGACAGAAAAAGAAAAGAAGTAAATGAAGGATTCCTGAATTGAGATAAGGACCAGGAAAAAACACTTCAAGGGCAAAACTGGCTCAACTTGAAGTTACAAAGTGAATTTATGCCTAACAGAATCAGAGGAGGATAATGAGAAGTAAAACAAGCCCTTAAAACACCTTTCCCCCCCCAGCCCCTCCCTCTTTCCCACCGACAGTGCAGGGAGACAGGGTGTGGGGGTTTTGGTCAGTTCATCGCCGAGATTTTCTTCCACTTCTCCAGGAGAGGAGTCCTTCCCCTGTGAGACTGTGGGGTTCCTCCCATGGGAGACAGTTCTCCATGAACTTCTCCAGCATGGGTCCACTCTCACGAGCAGCAGCCGTACCACACCTGCTGCAATGTGAACTCCCCCCACGGGCACACAGTCCTCCCAAAACTGCTGCAACATGGGTCACTTTTTCCACAGGGTGCAGTCCTCCAAGGACAGGCTGCTCCAGCCTGGAACAAGGGCCCTCTCTCTCCACTGGGTCTCCTGCTGGAACACAGTCTCCTCCAGGCATCCACCTGATCCGGCACGGGCACCTCCCCCACGGGCTGTGGGTGGATCTCTGCATNAACCTGTGCCTTTGTTTTGGTTTTCTTCTTAAATATGTCATCAGAGAGGCATTAGAAGCCTCTCTCATTGGCCCAGTTTTGGCCAGCAGCATGCCCATCCATGGTAGAAGCTTCCAGCAGCTTCTTACAGGACCCATCTTTGCGGTCCCCCTGCTACCAAAACCTAGGCCATGCCAAAACAATACATAGGCTTAGAAGCAATCTCTGGAGATCATCCAGTCCAACCCCTGTGACAAGGCAGGGTCACCTACAGCAGATTACACAAGAATGAATCCAGCTGAGTTTTGAATGTCTCCAGAGAGGGAGGCTCCATGACCACCCTGGGCAGCCTGTTCCAGTGCTCTGCCACCCTCAGTGTGCGGGCACTTACCTCGCTGTGAAATCAGGCCTTGTAAGTGGGAAAAATCAGAGTGGTGTGTGTTCGCTTTTTGTTTCATTAGGAAAACCTGCACTGAACCTAAGGGACTCAGTTCTGGCAAAAATAGCCATTTTCTTTATGTTGTGGAAAAGTTATCCAGCTCACCTCTCATTCAAGAGTTTTCGGTCACCACTTTGGTGCCTTCCGTAGTCTCTTCAGATGTTATTCAGTACACCAGGAAGGTTTTGCATCTGAAAACAATGGATCTTCCTTCTTCTGAGAAAGAGCATCCAAAAAGAGCTGGAGTTTTAGGACCTTTCCTGGATGTGGTTTTGTAATGGGGTCTAGAATTGTTACAAACTAATGTCTATACCCAGGTGTCACTTTCTGCTAACTGGATTATGACCACTGAGATGGGAGAACTTCCAGTGGAAACCATATGTCATGGTTTCACCCCATCCAACAGCCAAGCCCCAGGAAGGCCCTTGCTCATTCTCCTGCCAGTGCGGCTGGGGAGAGAACGGGAAGGGTAAAAGCTGGAAAACTCCTGAGTTGGGATATAGACAGTCTAATAGGGAAGACAGTATCCATGTGCATAACCAAAGCAAACCAAGAAGTTATTTCACCACCTCCCATGGATAAGCAGGCGTTCAGCCTTCTCCAGGAGAGCAGGGCCCCATCATGTGTAGCACTTATTTGAGAAGACAAATGCTGTCACTCCAAATGTTCCACCCCTTCTCCATCTTCCCCCAACCTTTATGTACTGAGCATGATGTCACATGGTCTGGAAATCCTTTTGGCCAGTTGGGGTCACCTGTCCCAGCTGTGTCTCCTCCCAGCCTCTCATGCACTCCCAACTTCCTCACCAGCGTGCAAGAACAAACAGCAGAAAAGGCCTTGGCTCTGTGTGAGCCCTGCTGAGCAATAACAAAAACATCTCTGTATTATCAACCCTGTGTTCAGCAAAATCCAAAATACAGCTTTTCCTGTGCAACTGTGAAGAAAACAAACTCCACCCTAGCTGAATCCAGCACATTATACTTCTGGTGTGGAAATAAAAGTCGAATTTAATTTTGAAAGCTGCGCCTTGGGTACAAAATAGAACAGGAGAACTGATTGAGTTGCTTTTACTACAGAACTACAGGTTTCTCTTGGAGAAAAGCTTTTTTGACACTCTGCTGACTTTTATTAAGAATTTTAATGTTTCATGTAATAGAAGTAATGAATTTATGTAACAAAATTATAACAAATCCTTTTTTTTCCAAAGGAGTTTCCTAACTTATGTTGAAGTAACTAGGTACTATTCATCACACTAGTAATTCTAATGCCACTTATTTAAACAAATGTTAACAAAGAATTTTACAATATCTGTTAGAAATGGGTATATTGTCTGAAGCTTCACTAATTTTTAGACAATTTACAGGATTCAACATAACAACAGGTAGCAACATAGGACAATTTAATACTCAGCCTGTGGAAAGACAGTATGATAGCTGTGATGTTACAAAGAGCAGGGTTCCTATTGCTTTTACCTCATGTCAGTAATTTATAGGGTGCTGAGAAGCCTTAACTCCATAAAACTGTGTTGCTTAGGAAAAAGGACAGTGACCAAAGCCAGGGAAGACTGATATGCCTCAGTGCAAATCCGTGGGACAGAAATGTTTTGATGCTGCCTGTAATTCTGGGCCTGTGTGCAAAAAGACTAAGCTAGAAGGAGAAAAACAGATGACCATGGGTAGACAGTATCTGCCTAAGGATTTTCTAGAAAAACAAGGTCTCTTTAGTCTGGGGAAGAGTGGAGAGGGGCTGCTAGGAGGGACCTACAAGGTCCTTCATGCCTCTTGGAGAAATGAAAGAACAGACTTTGCCTAACCTTTGAGATCCCAAGGACTGGCAAAGCAAATGACACAGCCAAGGTGGTGCATGTGTCTCCTGCTTATCCTCTCAAACGGGCAGTCATCACATCAATCAAGCTTTGGAAATCCTTGCCATGGGGCACTGTGACTTACAGGCATCCATGAAGCAACTGCACTGCTTGACAGGAGAGTAAAAAACCATCAGGCTATTAAATAAAAAGACAGGCATCCCCAAGACACAGGTTGCTGAAAACTGAGACCTGTTGTTTTTACTAAGAATGTAGTAGAATTTGGGTATACAATGCAGTTGTGTCTACTTGCCCCACACACACAAAAAAGTTGATGAGGTTTTTTAATAATTTGAAAACTGAATTCAGTAAAGATATTTCTCATTTTGGTTTCATTCAATATCAATTTTTTCCTTATTTTTTCCTCATTCTTATTCTGTCTTCAGTTCTTTGACAGCTCTAGAAATAGGTCCAAAACTGAAAGTGCCTTTGGAGCTCTGTTGGCTGTTCTGGTTTTCAGTCAATCCACATCATCAGGTAAGGTGCCTTTGATGTCTCTTTCAGACATTTTAAGAAGTGATGCTATCATTCTTTCTCCCTGTTTCGTTCGTTACTCTTTAAGATCTACTTCCATGCCTAACTGCTTTGTACTCCAATTTTTTGGAAGCCTTTTTTTAGCTAAACAACGGAAATTACTTTTGCTGTAAGATGAGTGTGTGGAACAGTCATATCTTAGGAACATAAAACAACGAATGACCTTGATCATTAGACAAAATTATTTTCTAAACACTGCAGTGAAATGTACTTATCAAAGATATCCCAAATTTACAGCTGAAAAGTGGTGAAGACATACAGCTTTCAATGTTTCCAAGGTATATAGTCTTCTGGAGGTGCAGATATGTATGTATTGAAGTTTTAAAATATGCTAGCTTTCATGCTTGTACAATATTGAAAGTCAGTGATATGCAAGGACCTTTTGAAGGATCTGCAAACGTGACTAGATGCTTTAACAAGTGCTTACAGTCTCATGGCTCCAAGAGGCACAGCTCCAGATCAAGCAAGAAATCTTTCAGGGTACCAGGAACTGAAGCCTTCAGCATATAGCTGAGGCATTAGCTGCAAACCCATATTTCCTTCTCTTTGATAATCACAGTTTGAATCCAGTTTTAATGAAGGTGCAGGATTACAGTTATTTTATCTTAGCTGGTTTGTTAATTCCTGGTTGACAACACATTTTCTAATACCAGAGTAATAGCTTCAGCACATATAGGAACTGTAATCATGCCAAGACATCCTGTCAGACTTTATGGAAACCACACAGGAGTTAAATAGGACTGTGTGCAAGGCCAGACTAGCAAGTAGAAGCCAGATAAAACATTTGAGCATTCAGATTTGATTAAAGGGCACAGAATTGGCAGCATCCTTGATCTCTCAGCACAGAATTACATTGTGAAGAGGTGAAGCAGCACCATAATATAATATAATTTAATGTGGATGAGCTGATATTTCATTAGCAGCCAATGACTTGGAAGAATGTTTTCAACACATTGCTTTTGAATAGGTTATATATTAAATCCATATAACTAACAGTGCTTAACTAGGTCTGAAGGATGGTTACAGCATCTGTCATTGCCAGATTCCAAAATTACTGTCTTGGAGAAAGAAAGAAAAATGAGAGGTCTTGGGAATTTGACTAAAATTGGCTAAGAAAGTTGTTTTGACTGGTGACTTCAACATATGAAGTTCTGTAATACTGGGGCTGGTTTTGGAAAGAAGGAAAACAGTTATTTGCTTATTTTTCCAGGGTTTGAACACTTTATTTTTAGTTAATAAATTGTGAATAACAGAGAGTTTTCTTTTTTAAGTGTGGAGGCTGTTTTAGTTATTTTCATTCTTGTAGACTAAGTCTTTGCATTTAGGGGAGTATGTCCTTCAGAATTTTGATAAATTGTAGTGTTCAACCCATCAAATATCAAGAAAACAAGAGTTCAGGTAGGGCTCCAAAATTTGGTGGGCTTGAACAGGAGACCTCATAGGTGGTTTATGTATTTCATGAAATGTCCTGGATTTTTGCTTGGCTTTCAGTTAACCTAGCAGGTTCTATAGCTATCCTTCTCTCTCTTCACTCCCCCTCCCTCCTCCACTTTCCTTCCTCCTTTTCTCCCTTTCTTTCTTTTTCTCCTTCCTGATGGATCTTGACATTGTGGTGGTCTTCTTAAACTGTGGACTGTTTCTTTCATGCACTAGATTTTAAACATATTAAAGGAACTCTTTAAAATGAATTAAATATTTTAAAATGCATTAAATTTTTGGTCACATCTCCTGTCCTAGTTCAGTGGTGCTCTCCATTAGTGATACTGTAGCTGTTGGGTAAATAGAATTATATCATGCCTGATAAAGAGCCTCAACACCTCAAGGTATGCAGCAGATGACTGGTTCGTTATGTAAAATTATGTGAATTGTTTACCTAGGCAAGACAAAAGACTGTCAGGCCAGGATGTGGGAGCAGAAGCCTGGAAGTGCCTGTGGAACATGGAGGGCACCATGGTGTTGCAGCACAGTAAGTACAACTCCTCCAAAACAAGGTCTTAATTTTCAGCAACCTGTGTCTTGGGGATGCCTGTCTTTTTATTTAATAGCCTGATGGTTTTTTACTCTCCTATCAAGCAGTGCAGTTGCTTCATGGATGCCTGTAAGTCACAGTGCCCCATGGCAAGGATTTCCAAAGCTTGATTGATGTGATGACTGCCCGTTTGAGAGGATAAGCAGGAGACACATGCACCNATTAGTTATTTAAATATTATTACATCCTGTGAATGTAAAAGTTGATATTAGAGGAGCTATATGAGCCTGCTTTTTAGTCTCAAAATATAAAGAAAAATTGCTACTCTTTGGACAACGATGTGGGTTTTTTTGTACAAGTTCAACTTTCCAGTTAGAATCACCACAAAATAAAACCACACCATCTTAACAGCAAGAAAACCCTTGTCTGTGCATAATATTCTATCTTCTGGGTGTAAATAGCTATTAATTAATCCAAAAATTGCATGTTTCCTACCATTCAAAATAAACAAAATGTAATATGAGGTAAAAAAAGACATTATTTATATTTTGAATGTCTACAAAAACAAAAACCTGGACTATTTATTTTGATGTAGCAATTACTAATCAAAAGGAGAATTTAGAATATGTTGAAATATATGTAATTGTTTTAAATAGATATTATTTTATAAGTACGGTATCAGCTAAAAATGCTTTCTAACTTCAGGAATAAAATAAAATTCTTAATATTAGTTACTCTTCTCTCTGTATATGTTACCAGCATTCAGGGATGTAGTAAAACTTGCCTTCTACTTGAAAGGGCTGTTTTGATGCATGTTATCTCCAGGGGACATTGCAGAAATCATCAATGTTTCATGAGGCATCTTAACTTGCTCCCAATATTGTAGGTACATAATGGATTTTAATTTTTTTTGCAGATAGTTTAGTTTGTGAATTTTTACATGGATTTTTTTTTCCCTAATAGAAACTGTTGGTCTGAAGCTCAGTATAAAAAAAATAATTGTCCCATAGTTATTTTGTTCCAGTTTTAGTGGACTATTCACAGATTATGGATATTTTGTAGCATTTGCAAGGGACATGGAAGTGGATATGAAGTGAAAGAAAAGAGAAAGAAAAATTACAGGAATAGGGAAAATGCTGTAAAACGTCAAGTCCATTTTAGTTACTGCAACTCTCTTATTAACTTTACCACACAAAACTACCCTCTCCAGAAACTTTCAAAAATCTACTGCTAGAAGTACCAACAATTGCATCCATCAATTTTAGTATCCTACAGATATCCTACAGATACTAAAATCTGTGGATCCTCGTTCTCCTTGATGTCCAAGATTTAGCTGCTTTTTGTTTTGTTTTGTTTATTAAAATTAAGCAAATATATTGTCTACCATCAAGCCTGTTTTAAGTTTCTGTGATCTTGTAGGATATACTTTTTGAGAAGCCAGGAGCGTCACTGTGTCTCCTGCTGACACCATCCTAAGGTAATGCTAACTGCCTTACAGCTAAGGGAGCTTAGCTGTAACATTACAGGGCAAAGTACAGGCTTGCTCTTGTTCCCTGTGCCAGGAGAACATGTCTTCAGCTCACATTTTTGGCCAGCTGTTAATATTTTCCTGTTACAACTGTCAATGAACTGGTTTGAAGTTAGCAATGACATGCTGGCCTGAGTTATCACACCCTACCCCTGGTATGAGCACCCTAAAATAAAGTGTACATCCAATTTTTCTAGGAGAACCCAGAATGTTTTTGCTGAGTGCTTTCTGGGTGAACTGATGCAGTCTACCTCCTAGCAAATAAGACGCTCTGCTTGATGATGATAATACATAACACTAGATAGTGTTAAAGTCACGAGTGGCAGTGAGTTGTCTTTGATAATAGTGACTCTTGTAGAACATCTCTACTGCATTATGAAAAGCTTTCAATATAATTGTTTATGGTTTTGGAGATTCAAGAAAAAAATTGCAAGCTGGTAGTATTAATGGTTTAGCTCTCTCATGCTTTAGAGGTAACTTGTCAAACAAAAGTCAACAAATGGTTTACAAAGAGCTACGACAAGAAACAGATTCTATTCTTGTTCTGTGCTCAGGTCTGGGCCACTCTCTTTACTATAATCTGGTAACACTGATTCAACCCTTACATAGAACACAGCCAGCTGGGTGGATTTCTCTTGTGACCTTAGAAGAACATCATTAACATGATTCAGCATTTGTGAGCTGACACAGACCAAACGATCAATTGAAATACTTGTAGCAAAAATGCTGTCCTCTTTTATATAACTTTGATATATCTGAATTTGAATGTTAACTTTACAGTTTTCATACAAATATGTTTTCAAGAAAATATGTTGTTTTGACAATGCAAACTCCAGATGTGTTTTCATCATCTGGATCCATTGCCACTCCTTAAACAAAATATGCAGAGGTTCTAAACAGGAAAACACAATTTAAAATACAATCGTAGTTTATGAAAATGTTAATATTGGAGTTTTTTTGTGTTGTCTTACCCCCATTATTTCTGTATAAGAAAAATGGCAAAATTGTGATGAAACTATTTCTTTTCTTCATAATTCTCTTAGAAGTTAGTAGTAGCTCTTTTTTTCTAGTTACAGGGGTGGTTTTTTTGCTATTGTCACTTTTTATTGCATCATCCAAAGGACTCATGAACCTGCTTTGGTATATCAGGTTTACTTCAGAACATTTAACCTGTTTAGTTGATGAAGAAGCAGCAGTACTTTTAACTATTTTCTGAGTCAGAAACATCTTTCTTTGGTGTCTTTCCTGTCACCAGCTGTGCATACTGACTGCCATTCCATTTTTCCCACTCAACAAAACACTAGCTAAAATAGATTTTGTGCTTGAATGCCATTGTGCTTTCCTAAATATGAAATTTTTCTTGTATTGAGTGTGAGGCACTTGTAGGAAAGTCTTTCTTGAATATATTAAGAACATACAGTGGGAGATTATGTGAATAGCAAATATAACTAATATGATTTTTGGAATTCTTTTGTAGATGGTTCTTTAAAGAAAAAAGTATTTTAGAACAGTTTTATAAGTAATTTCTTAGATCTCAAAGTTCCTTGTAAAGTCATGGTAGAGCTCTATCTATTGATTTGCAATAAGTAAAGGTGTGCATTTTTATTTAAAGCCTTTTATTTACTAATTTAAAAGGACTATTTTATTCCTCAAGATATTTTCTTCAATCAAAATCTCTCAATGGAGTTGAAACTAACTTCACAGCATGACTGTGACAGAACTAACTAGCCCAAAGGCCAGAGTCCCAGATGAATGGGAGGGAAATTGAGGTCATCCACTTAATCTCCATGGCAAGAGTTAAACTGCCATCTTGCTGTATATTATTTAAATTCTCTTTGTAGGCAAATCTGAAAGAAAATATGCTGTTTCAGCTGCAGCTGCTTAACATGTGTTAGTGTTTGGTCATTTTTTAGTCATAGGACTTCTAACAAATGCAGAATTTAATGCCCATCTTGAGGTCAAAAAGGTGCAGAGGTCATTTCCTATGGAAGGGTCCTGAAGAATGGGGAATATCTAAGTAGACCTTTTCATGCTCCTTTCTCTTGCAAACTTCCGGCTGCTCTGCTGCTCCTGTGCCATCCATGCAGGAAAGCAGCTGTACTCACAGGAAGCCTGTCCTCCTTCTATGTTAGAGAAGTGAGCTGGATTTGTTTTCAATCTTTGGGTTTTTACTTCAGTGGAAGCAGTAGAAGCAGACATGGAGCATTCCTCTAAATTGGTGTCTATTTTAATTGACTTGTTGAATTCCTTACTGAACTTGCTTTTCTTATATGTATTCTTTCATGTTATTAGACTTCTGTATTCCTTCCACTATCCACTTTTACTCTCATTGCAGAAGTTTTATGTGTCTTTTTCCCAGTAAAAAGGGGCTGTTCAGCAGCCTTTGAGCTTGTCATCACAGATTTAAAAGGAAAAATTTACTGGCTTGTTTTCTCTTTACTCTTTGGCATTGTCCTTGTGCAGCTGGTTTCTGCAGATGTTCTCTGAACAGAGCTAGAAATGTTGCAAATATCATAAGTGTTACAAGTTTTTACTTTGCTTAGAGCTGCATCACATAAGATACATATGTCCTTTCCAAGATCTGGCTGCACTCCTTGCCTTAAATATAACCTTCACCTCATTGTAAATATATGGTTTCTCACAGCAGTAGAGTAAGTAAACATGTACCTGTTATTGATGCTGGAATCTCCTTTCTAATGCAAAATCCATGGTTACAGATAAGCTGTGTGCTCCATTCACAGACTAAACATACTTTTCTAATTACCTTTGTATAATTTTATACTGCATTGATTTGCAGCTGAATTTCTCATTAACTGTTTTTTTTTAGTTTTAATTCTTCTTTACCCTCTGCATCCTTTTGTGTTATTACTTGTTGTCTATTTCCTTCCTTAGCTTTCTCCATTTAATTCCCTTCAAATGAAGAACACTTCTGCACATGAATATCTTTCATGTGTCCTTTCTTCTTCTGACTCTGAGAGTTTCCACCTTCTGTAAAGCATTTTTTGCACACCACATCTGCCAAGTGCTTTACCTTTTGAGCTTTTGGAAGAAAATATGTTAGAAAAACAGAAATAGTCCTGACAAATACCCTTTATTCTATTACGCCTGCTCATTTGTTAGTGGCTGATTAGGGTATAGGGAACAGAGGTCAATTATTCAGTAGCTGGTATCTATGTAGAACTATTCTACCACTAGTGGTCCATTAAAAAAAACTGTAGCGGGAAGCCAGACTAAAGCCCATTCCTTCCCTTACATTTCAAAGATTCTTACCTTTGATGGAGAGTGTTTGACCTAAATTTTACAGGCAAAAAAAGGTATTTCAAATGCAGACTTGAAAATGTCCCAGGAAACAGCAAAGATGCCACTGGTGAAAGCGGACAATTCTGGCAACTTCAGTCTTTGATCCCAAATGTAGAGAAGCCAATGTTACCTTCAGAAATCAATTCTTTCTTCAGGGTGACTGCCCTTATAAATTAACAAGAGAGAGAGAATGACATTGGATTTGTTACTAGTTATGTTTGGGTTTTGTCTTGTACTTTTGGTAAATTTCAAAAATTCTTATGAAGAAATCTCCAGGTTTTTTTTTAAATTTAAATATTTATTTATTTAAATATTTTCTTATATAAAAATATATGATTTTCATAGGTGGGATAACATGAAACAAACAAGGGAAAGGAAGATACAAATCTGCTTTGCATTCCTTTTTTTGGAAAACTTGTCC
>VYZP01026507.1:0-169192 GCA_013400635.1 Hypocryptadius cinnamomeus
GGTAGCATGATACCAAGCTGCTCCAAATTTTACTCCCTGTGTGTTTTGGAGACAAGATTGCTGAATGGATGATGACAGTAACCACTTAGTGGTTTATGCTGCTCCCAATGTTTTGACCCAGCAGTGCGATAGAAGATCAAACTGAGTTCTTACCCTACCAGCATTCCTGCAGTCTGCTGAGATCCAGTTTCACTGTGTCTGTGCCCATGTCACCAAGAGCATAACGCAGTGTCACCAAGAGCATAATTCATGTGTCATTTCTGGGGCTAACACAAAAAGCTTGTCCATCAGGTCTCCTAGACTGTGTGTTTTAAGTGCATGTGTGCTTGATGTTAGCTAGGGAAATAAACATAGAAGCCCATCACCAGCAGACCTGTGCTCTTGGATCACCATGCAAATGGACAAAGTGTAAATGACCTAATCCAATTAGCTGCATCCCAGAGGCAATGAATTGTGCAATGCCTGATCTGCTTTTAAATAACCTTTTAGATCTTTGCTGTCTTCCAGAGCAGTCAGTTTTTCTGGTCAGTTTTAGTGTCTGGAGCCAGCACATGGTGAATAAACAGTGGGGGGAGACTGTACCTGTTTACATAAACAGCAGCAAGAAGAAAAGGAATTTCTAGAGTAACATTTTCCATGCCTAATCTTGGGAAAATAACGCAACTAAGCAATGTGTGCCTGACAAACCCAGGCAGGTATGCTACAGTGCACTCTGTTATCAACAAAGCCCTAAGCCAAAGCCAAGCAAAAACAGAGTGAAGGAAAGTGAGTTATTTGTTGATATTGACTGCAGGCTTTTTAGGGTGAAAAATAGGGTGATTGTTCTAGCCAAATTCAATGTACATGAGAGGATTTTTCCTATTTAGAGTAAGGGTAAATGGAACCAGCATCTTTTAATCCCTGCTTGTTTTTGATCCCATCCTTCATTTGGTTCCCTCTGTCCTTCTGAAGTCTTCTCACACTGTCTGTATCATTTTTATTGTTGTTCTGCCTCAGTTACTCTAAAGAGATGAAATTAAATGTAGGTTAGAGAACTCTACAACAGCTGAAGTCTTGAGCAAATAGCTGGGAGGAACTTAAGAGCCTAGTCCTTAGCTATGGCAGTTGATGTGTGCTGAAGGGAAGTTAACCTTTTTTATGCTAGATATTTGAAACCATTTGTGGTATATATAAACACGGAGGAGGCTGCTGAGAGGCAGTCTTTGCAGTGGATAGTAGATTAGAGATCCACCTCAAATTCTCTTCCAGCTCTAGGGAGCAATTAGTGGCATCTCAGTTGTGTGTGCCTTTGGCAAAGCTGTGTGTGTTTCTGTGTATACACATACACACAAATTCATGAGATAAAGAGGTGAAATCAGTCCGAGCTGCCTAGAGTTCTGCACTATACTTCTTGTTTGGGCAGCATTCTTCTGCAGCCTGTGTTTTCTGCTCTGTCACAGAGGCTGTGTCTAGGCTACAGACCTGTATTGGCAGTTTATACTTTGAAAAGGTAGCCAGCCAGTGTAGTAGCCACATGCTTTCCCAAAATTTAGCAACTTTTTTTGTCAGCACTGTTTTGTATTGAGTTTGTTCTGAGCTATTTTTCTAGTCTAGCTGTATTAGGAACAAGCACAATTCTTTTTTGCATACTGGCACTGCCTAGCTAGTTATTTGTATAGTCCAGGCCTCCAAATAGCAGGTACAAGTCCAGCTTGGTGTTGGTGATTCCCTGACACCACAGCTAATGGATTAGATAGTTTCTATTTAGTGCAGATCTGTCTGCTATCATTCAGCTCACTGTAGATAAGGTCTTGGGATTCACCTCGTGGTGTGCAAGTGAGAGGTATGCAGAGGATGGGGTTTCCCTTTTACCTTGACTGTAGCTCAGCTGTGAGCTACATCTAAGATACTTTTGTCAGTATTGACAGTGATTGACTGCTGGCTCTGATGCCCCCTCATATACCACACTATGTATAGAACTGTGGTCTGTGGACTGCTGTGTTGTATGCAGATATTTCTGAAAACATGAGTTTTGGATTTCTTTCCTAGTGTCTTCAATTCTGGCAAATATAGTAAGTGCTTGCTCTCTCTGAATTTTCCTTCCCCTCCATCTCCTTTCGTGATTGCTAGTTAATAGATGATGTTTTTTATATTACATTGCAATAATTGCCTTGGCAACCTTGTGTGCTGCAAGGACTTGGAAATAGCTGGAGGAAGAGAGGAGTCCCTGCATGAATTAGGGCTGTGGCGGAAGATGAAGAGCCATGATAATCTCTAGTCAGCAAAAGCAGAGAATGAGCCAGGTTGGCAGCTGTCTAGGGCAGGTTTGCTGTCTGCCACCACTTAAACAAAATACCTCCTCCATGGTAAAGCTGTAGATTTCCTTGTGGCTAGCTCAGTTAGAGTCTGGCAAGTTACTGTTCCTTTTCATGCCTCTGCCATTGCTATGTTCATGTAAATGGAATTGCAACCAAGACACCTCCACAGGCTCATATGGGACAGTAGTCTTCTGGATGTGTGTTTCAGCTGTGGAAGGAATCAGGGGACAGGTGACTTGTCTTTTGTTTGATCTGCTGTGTTTGGGTCCCTAAAGTGTGCCTGCAGCTGTGGTGCTTCAGTGCGAGGCTTGGAGCTGCTTGGCCAGTCTTTATTACATTGCCCCTTTTCACAGGCATCAGCTGAAACAGGTGATTTGAAATAATGATTAGCTGGTGTACAGCAGGATGGAACTGAATGTGGTGGAATTGTGAAGAATTTCATAGGGCTTGAGACCCTGTTGTAGTCTTGGAAAAGCCCTGGGGGAACCCTAACTCATGCATGAAGAAGCATCATTGTTGGGATGAGCTGCTCCACTTCTCTTGAGGGGTGAAGTTTTTCCTACAGGAAACAGAGTCTTGCTCAAGTGTAGCTCTCTGCTCATCTCCAAGCTGGTCTTGGACTTAAGTAGCTTGCTTTCAATAGTGCTATCTTTAGTTTCATTCCCTAAGAGATATTGTGATCACACATCTTTCTTGCATTTGAAGTAGAAATCTGCTGGCTTTATCTAGATGAGTCTCCAGTTTCCCACATGTTAAAAATTCCAGCCCTTCCTTTGGGACTGCCCAAGCCCAGTAAGTTTTCCCATCAGGAAACCTCTCCCAGCTTTCAGCCAAAAATTTCTTTTTAACCTTTGGCAACAGTGCTCCTGGTGTTGTTACTTGCAAACTGATAGGAAAGCTATCTGCAGGGAGAGATTTGCTCCTCCTTTTCCTCCAGGAGAGGCTGGCATATCTTCATGCAGCATGTTCAGATGGGTCTGTGCTAAGGAGGGGTTTGTGTTAATACTAAACACTCTGTCAGGGTGTTAATAACTGTGATGGTCACGGTCAGCATGGGGTCAAATTTGCTACACAGTGGTGACATCCCTACAGAAATAGAAAATGGCACATGGACTAGGGGAAGGGACATGGACTGGCAAGGGAGCTGCCACTTGGCATTTCTGCATGCTTCTGCACTTGAGTGAAAGAAATGGATGAAGCTAGGGCCATGTCTGCACTCAGTGAACGAAGCAGATTATATGCCACCTAGTCTCACCTCCTCAGATAAGGCTTTTGGTTATGCTGTATGTTCAATGAGGTTTCTCCACACCAGGCACAGAAGACAAGTAGGTTGAGATTGAAGTGGTTCCTCTAATTCCATGGCATAGGATGGTTCCTTGTAGCTGGAGAAGAGTAAAAATCCACTGTCTGCTCCACTGCTCAGCTCTGAAGAGGTGGATGTAGATACATCTGATGTAGTCACCATTGAAGGTGTATTATATAGGAATACAGGGATTTGACGCTATGTCATACTGTATGTGACAGCTGCTGGCTTCATCACAGCATGCCTGTGCAGCATTACCTTGCTTAATATTGACTTGTTCCAGTGGATTTAGTACAGATCACTGTCTGTTTTAGTGGCCTTTGTGTGTGATTTACTTTGATGGGTGAAACATTACTGTGAGAGAGAGACATTCACCCAAAGGAATATGTTGCTGATATTGGATGCCAGCCTAATACATGCTTGATTCCTGGGGAAATGCTGCAGGAAACTGCTTTTCAGAGCAACTCAGTTTCCTAGTTCGTGAAGGCTGTAATCTGAGGGCTACATAATGACCAGTGCCATAAAGGAAGTTTTGTTGATGCCCTTACCCTGTCTGCCCAAGCCTGCCTAGCTTCATCTTTCCTGCTGGGTGGGTTCAAAGGAAACTGCCTGTTGATTAGAGTTGAGGCACAGCTTAATCTTCCAAGTCAGTGCAATAAGCAAAGGCACATGGTTCAGATAGAAAATAAACAGAACATGGATGCCACTCTAGAAAGAAGGTGAAATAATTTCACTACCTTTTTGCTGGTTTTTTATGTGGGTCTCAGTGTGAATGGCACAAATGACAGTATGGAGAGTACCACCCCATCTTTCCTCCCTCCCAAAAAGGCACCAAACAAGATGGCTGAACACTAGCAGTTTATGCACAGCCTTTCATCCAGTAGAAGCCACATGTCTCAACAGTAGAAACTGATAAAGCAAATGTCAATTGTCACCCATGAAGTGGATTGATCCTTCAGAATAATGAAGTGTCATGGTTATACAGGAATATAGGAACAAGCTGGTATGAGAATCTTATGCTGGTTGGCAAGTGTCTTGTTGCTGATTGTTATGTTTGAATGATGGACACAATTTTCAGAGTCTTTCATTTTCAATGACATTTGTTTTTCGTGTTTTCTTGTGTGGCACTTTAAAATCTACAGAAAGTTTATAGAGAGAGGAATAGAAATGTACTAGGGAAATTACAAGACCTGTGCAGAAGGAAAAGCCATACTTAAGGCAAAATGGGTACTTTTATATGTATTTATTTTGTAGAGATTTGTTGAAACATTTCTCTTCCTCCCACTCAACTGGTGTTCAACAAACTGTATGCTAGCTAAGGACAGCACCCATTGCAGATGTTGTTACTATTTTAGTATTGCTTAGATGTTCTAACAGATACACAGCTCTGCAGTTCTTTAAAATGGAACTTGCAAACCTAATATAAGCATGAGATGTAAATGTGAGATGTGGTCTCATCATTTACTATCAGTATGATGTGAAGCTAATTGATAATGGTATTACTTATAGCTAGGTTCAACACAAAACGCATTAAATGCATTATTCCCTTTTTTTTGGCAAGTGCGTAGACTGTATGTTGATTATCACACCAAGAGTCCCCAGGCTCTTCTTTCAAAAGGAAGCTAATTGTTTCATCCTGCTGCATGAGGCTTCACACACAATTTTGTCTGGCAAGCACAGTTACCTGAACCAAAGCTCTTTCTGAGAGAAGTGCCGTGTACCTTGTTAAAAGTTGATGCTGATGCTCTTCCTCTGTGTCTTTCCCAGGATGATCCTCTCACTAATCTAAACACAGCTTTTGATGTTGCTGAGAAATACCTGGATATTCCGAAGATGCTGGATGCAGAAGGTAAAGTAGACTCCAACAGCTTTTAACTTTTTTCTCAAGAAATTTTCCACTTCTTCTAGGTGGACTCCTTTTGTACAAGATTCCAGTAACCTCTGAATGTTCCCTGTGTGACTATGTAGTAAATGTATAGGGAAAATGTTAAAATGGAATAATGAGTCACATATTCTGCTTCCCTCTTCCTCCTCTGTCCTTCAGTCTTTCGAGTCTAGCATGGAGATTTTAGCTTGGGCTTGACACACACGGCAGAGATGAGTAACACCTGTCATCTGCTGAATGAAGTGTTCCCTTTCAATTATCAGGCCAAATACTGAGTTAGTGGATGGTGTAGGCCTGTGTTCCTTTTGCTCCAGCGTTTTTTTGCTGTGGTCTTTCTGACATTGCTGGTATTCTTCCTTTTGAGGGCATGATATTATTATTATTATTATTATTATAGACTGCTTTTTCTTGACTACTCAGAAGTGTTTGGCATGAAGATCCTTCACTGACTGGGTCTGGAGACCAAAGCAGAGTTCCATGTTGTTCAGAGATGCTTTTGCTGTTGATTATGACTGCATCCCTGAGGCTGCTGGGACAGCAAGGATTACTTTTCAGAGCCTTGTCAGGACCAGCTTGGCAACAGATTTTGAAGACTGTAACTCTGAAGTACAAACAACAGCCTGAAGTAGTTCACTGGTTGTTGGCTGTTTGCCTAAAGCCAGCAGGCTTCGGTGGTAGAAGTTGTATTTCAGACTTGGGTTGGACAGGGGAAGCAGTGAAACATTTTTGTTAAATAAAGGAGTGAGAGGAGCAGAGAGGAAAGGTGGGAATAGTTCAACCAAACCCAGTGAACCTGTATTACAGTAACTAGGATGTTCATATTCCTAGGTGGTATTTCCCATCTCCAGAGATGAGTTTTGCTTTCCCTGCATCCATCATGCCAAGGTTAAAAAAAATCATGAGGTTTCCAGAGTAAATTCAAACGTTTCCTGCCATTCTGTAGGAAATACAGACACCTCCAAAATAAGTGGATCTAGCTTCAGATCTCAGCAAAAGTAGCTGTGATGAAGAGGGCTCCTGGCAGGAGTTCTCATTGCTCTTTACTGATGTCTCTCCTCCCTCATGGAGTCAAGCTAATGTGCATTCCTCCACACCATTAATTCTGATCTCTGGAGGTGTTGAGTTTCCACTGAAACTAATGAAAGGGCCTTTTGAAATTCAAGCCATCATTGTGGTGAAATGGAGGAGAGAGACATGGAAAAGAAGGGAGAAAGTATCTTTCCAGAAGAACAGAACTGCACGGAGGAATTGCAGTATAATATGTGTTGTATAAAAGTCACATCAGCCTGGTGCCAGTTTGGGTTGATTCAATCCACCAATCACAGTAATGTTCTCAGGACAGGGAAGTGCTGTGACACAAGACATGCTGACATATGACTGCCTTAGCCTGGCCAGACTCTGGAGGAAATTTTATGATGAGGGAGGGGAACCAGAAGGGTGATCCTGGGTTCTGAGACACACACATCTTCTGGGGAACGCTGGGGAGCCCTGTGGAATCGCAATGACACGCGCACGCCGCAGCAGGCTCCTGGACAGCTGTGGTTCTACCCCTCCTCTGCTTTCCTCCCATCAGTTGATTATGCTCTTAACGTGAGGTTTTTTTTGACAGACATTGTTGGAACTGCCCGTCCTGACGAGAAGGCCATCATGACCTATGTTTCTAGCTTCTACCACGCCTTCTCAGGAGCCCAGAAGGTATCGCAGGATCCCAAGCTCCCTCCACAGAGCACACCTGGTGCCGTTGCTAATGTCCAAACCTTTTTTTCTTTCTCTCTCTCCTCTCTAGCTACGGGCATCTTTATTATTATGTTCTTGGTAGAGTTGGCTGTTGGTTCAAAGTGGTGCCCCAAATATAATACACGGGGCAATGGAGCCAGGAATTCCAATTCCTTCTAGTCAGCAGTACTTCCAGTGGCACTTAGGTATGCCACACTTCGGCACACATGCAAATTTAAGGGAGTGGGGAGCTCTGCCTTCTCAGTTTGCCTTATGAACTGCTGTCCTAAAATCCTGGACCTCTTGATCCTGGTAAATCTGAGCTAGGATGCTTGGTCTTACAAATGTAAAGACCATCGCATAGATGGTCTGCCCAGCAGGAAGCTGCAGCCTCCCCCCATGGGAAATAACAGATACCTATTCACTTTTTTTTTCTTTTTTTTTTTTTTTAATATCTTTTCCAAGATGGAGAAACAGAGCTGACTGGGGTTTTATGAAGGGTTTAATGAATGGCCAAAGCTTTATCATTTGCCTTATGTATGCTGCAGGTTCCAGCACCCTTGCTTTAAGGTCTGAACTTGCTGCTTTCTCAAGTTGTGCCACAAATTCAGTCCCAGTTTACCTGGAGGTTACAAAGCATGTCTAACAAGTACATCCATGGTGGTTTTGTAAACAGAGCATTGCTTATCATGACAGAGATGCCTGTTTTTGTTCATTTGTTTCCTTTTTTTCCCCTCTTTTCTCATCCATGTTGGAAACCAGGCAGTTGAGTCCTTACTGCTTCTGGCTTAGCCATTTTCCTGTTGGTAATGGAGTCACTTAAGGAAAACGTTTTGTGGGTGAAACCTTGTACACATCTCTTGCCAAAAGCAAGCAGCCTCCTGTACATGAGTGCCTTAGGAACAGGCAGTGCACGTTGCAGCAGAGCAGATCCTGTGTAGGAAGTGCACTGCGTGGGAAGGCTCTGATCTCCAGCTCCTTGGCGTACGAAGGGCCCCGAGCGCGGGCGTTCAGATCTCCAAACAGCTTGTTTGCATCCTTGGGCCGGGCCCCCATACCGCAGCTGTGAAGGTGCAGAGCCCAGATCCTCATCTCAGGATCCCCCTGGATTGGGGGGTAGGGAGGGGTGCCGCTTTGAGCCACAAGCCAACACTGCTAGCCACCTTCTGATCCGAATTCCCAGCTCTCCGCATGGAAATCTGTTTGGCCTGTCCTGCAATGCATGATGGGAAGTTTTCTCCCCCTCTCTCACGCCACCCATGATTGTTTTGTTTTATCCTATGTGCTGCTTCTTACTTTATCCTTTCAACCTCTTTTCCTTCTCTGCACAGATATTATAGGCACGCTAAGGCCGGATGAGAAGGCCATAATGACCTATGTCTCATGTTACTACCACGCCTTCTCAGGGGCGCAGAAGGTGAGACTTTACTGCTAACAACCCCTCCCTTCACCCCGCCCTGCCCACCTGTCCTCTCCAGTGAGGAACGCCAGACCCCCGTCCGCCCCAGGGCGTTTGCAGGGAAGCCAATGCATCCAGTGGTGCATTTGGATATGCCATCTGTAATCTTGCTGGGGAAGTGATGTAAATGTCCTTTTGGACAGACTTGAGCTGCTCCTTCCCTCCAGTCTCACAGCACAGCAGAGGAGAAAGCATTTGGTAAAGCTGGCATTGGGAGACGAATGGATGTCTGCTCTGACAGAGGCAGTACCCTTTCAGTAACTAGTGGGCGTTGTCCTGGCCAGGCAATGCCTCCAGAAGTACCACAGTCAAATCTTCCCACTCCAGGAAATCACAGCCTGTCTCTCTTGGGCTGCCATCCTGCCTTCCACACTCAGCCTCCACTAGGTCAGTGGTCTTTTCCTAGACTGAATCATCCATGAGCTGGTTACATAGCACTTTTGTGCTTCAGCCGTGAAATTCATTTCTACCAGGCCTTCAGCTTTCCCAAACCCACATGCCTTTCCATTCCTTGTTTCTCCCTTGTAATTCTCCTCTGTTTTCCAAACCACCTATATGTTTTATTTATCTTTCCTCTGCCTTGCCCATTTCCATAGCTTCAGGCCTTCCTTCTTCCTCTGCTTCCTCTTTACTCCAAAGTCTCTTTGCCTGACATCAGGATGTTTGGAACTAAATAGTTGCAGATCACTTTTGGGCAAGCAATTTCCCAGCAATCCTTTGAATAAAGGAAGAAGGTTAATTATTTTCTTCCATGTCATTACCTGCCTGGGCTGCAGCCCTACCACAGGATTATTGCTAATTTCAAGTAGGAGGCTTTAAACCAGTAAAATCCAAAATCCAAGACTATGTTCTTCGTGTAACGGACTGGCCTTTTCTGTTTGAGACACGGTGCTTGTGTTGCCCAGCTTGGGGGCTAATCTGACTCCAGGAAGTTTCCATCTCTTTTGTGCAAAGCAGTGCTGATGGTCCCAACATTGATTGAGTTTCCATGCTGATGCTGGCTTTCAGAGGGCAAATGCAAGCAGTAGTTTCCAGGGAGCAGCTCTTCAGTTCAAGCTTTTTGTTCTTTGCCCAGTTTCATACAAATTACGTGATGCTGTCTTGTTTCCAAGGAACTGGGAATGTGTCCCACAGCAGTGCAGTAGACTTGCCCATTTGGCATAATTTGTGTAGTCATGACTTTCCCGCTAGGATCTTGTGGTTTTTTTGTTCAAAACACTCAAGACCAGTCTGCAAGCTCCAGCCAGCTGATACTTGCCCAGGAAGACTGTAGTTTCAAAAATCATGCCAGCCTCATAATAAGGCCTGCTGTTTGCCAGGTGCCCCTGAGGGACTGCTCCATGCAGTCTGCTTGATCTAAGGAACTCCAGATGAGGAAACATCAAACCACAATATGAGGAGGTTGTAGCCTGCTGCAGAAACAGCCATGCCACTCACCAATCTCTTCCTTTTCTCTCTGCACCCATTCCATGATTTGGAAACCTGCTCAGCAGGTTCCATGCTCTGATCAGCAATTTAGGTGGATGCTCAGTCTGCTGGGATAATTGAAAACAGTCTTCTGCTTGCCTCAGGACCTGAACCAAGTAGCTGGGGCAAAAACTACAGATGAAGTTTCTCAGTATTAAAGTTTCAATCTCATGTAGTCCAACTGGCTTACAGGAAGATTTAATACTTTATTCATTTTATAGCAGTCTTGATGGGCCAGCAACTCATCTGTGCCCTGGCAGGAGGGGCACAGCTCCTTTTTGGAGCTGCCCTAGTCATAAATTAGCCAGCTGCTAAAGGACACAGATTCAAACCCGCAGGCAAATGCAAAGTGATTGCTGAGTACAAGCCCCTGCCCAGATGTTACTGTGTTGCCACTTCATGCAGGGTTAGGTGACTTACTGTGATATCGCTCAATTTTTCATCCAGATTTTTCATTACTGCCACCAGGCCTGAAGGGAGAGTCCCATGAGCCGCTTTCTGCTTCTTTCATTCTCTTATCCTGAGCCTTTGAAGGTACAGGGTCCCCAGCCTGACATGTGTATGTAGATGGCTGCTTTTTCTCTATGCTATTTTTTAAAATATATATATATATATTTGTAGATATACTTGCTTTGGTTGGTTTGCTTGTTTTCTAACCGCTTCTGACTTTCACACTAAATGCATGCAACTACTGGTTGGCTTAATATTTTGTTAACTTGTGGCAATTTCTAACTAATGTTTTACTGTTTTATTAAGAGATTGTGTTTGGTGTATGGTATTTTGGAGTGGTCCTCTGAGGCCAGAGGACAGCAGCAGCCAGGCATCTTCCCCTGAGGCTAGAGGACAGCAACAGGCAGGCATCCCTACATATTGCACTGTGGGAATGCCTTCCTTCATGATCCTCCTCAGCAGAAATACGTGGATCCATGAACTAGAGAGACTGCAAACTCTACACCTGTCCTCAGCAGTTCAAGTTATGGTTGAGAAGTACAGAAAAGACAAAAGGCTGATAAATTGCTGCCCTTGACTTTTTCATTTTGATTCCACCAGATAGCATGTGCATAGACACAGCAGCGTGGTAACAAGGAGAATGTCCTGGGCTTGCCCTCCCCAAGACTCTGAGTGCAAGCAGTACAATGTGTCAGCACAGTGCTGCACTGAAGCTGATGGGCTCACACAGGTTCTCTGAGAATACAGGTGTGCAGCTTCCAGAGCCCAGGATTGTGCATCTTCTCAGTGCAGCCCCGTGCCTTGTGGGCATCTTGGCTTTTTTGGGGTTAGCATGAACATCCTAAATGCATCATTGCCTTTAACAGTGTGGGCAAGCCAAAATAGCTTTTTCCACTGAACTGATGAAGGTGTAGGGGGAGCTGCCTTGGCCTCATGTAAACATCTTGGTGTGCCACTCTTCTTTTACCTAAAAGTGTTTCAGTTTAGTTTTGAGGTTGCCATCACCATGGATCAGCTCCTTAGCAGTAGTGTGGAGGGTATTTGTGAAGGTTGCCTGAAAGCTCTGGCATCCTTTTATCCTACCTTGCTCAGAGCACAGTGTAATGTGTTGCTCGTGACATTAATGGTGATTGTGGCCACAGAGCCTTTCCTGTGGCTGCAGCAGCAGCACACTGTTGCATGGAGCAGTAGCAGTTCCAAGGCAAGAACTATTGGGAGGCAAATACTGGTGGGGGAAAGAAAGCCTCTACACTCCTGCCATTAGGATAACACAAATAATGTCGTAACTGCTGACATTCTTAGGGTCTTTTTGTTTGGACAGTTGTTCAACACCCATATATACACACACGTATTTAAACTTGGGCAGCTGGAGAAAGTCTATCATCAGATACATGTAAATATGCCTCAGTGGAAGGGGATCCTGCCTGCACAGCTGGCTGCTGCTGCAGTGAGCTCATGGGGTGTAAAAATAAGAAAGCTAAATGAACACCTCTCCTGGAGTGATTGAGATAAACATTAGGTACTGCCAGTTCCCTGCAGTCACTAGGCATATCATGGTAGGGCTCTAGCAATGTCTTTTTGACATACTGTTTGGTCCCATGTCTATAGTTTTCTCTGAATATCAAAAAACACTCCATTAGAGCACAAACTTTAGTTAAAAACAGGTCGAAGTACAAGCTTTCTTAAATGTAACCATTGTTTGCACTTCTTGCAGGTTTCTTTTTAAGTGAAACTGCTCTGTTTCCTGTACAGGTCTCTTTGATGTTTTTTAAATTAGCTGATAATCTGTGTATCTCATAGTTGGTCCACTTCAGTGAAGGGGCAGATGACTGAATAGATGTTTTAACAGCTTCATTTCATTCTACAAATGAATAAGATTGCTGTGTCCCCTGGGACCTTGGCGATCCATACATCACTGTGCAGCCTATGACTTTATTGCTATTCTTGCTGCTTTACATCAGCTGCAAAAATTAGAGGTTTTTTCCTCAAATGTCCTTGAAGATTGAATAAACAGATAATAAAAGGTCTTTTAAAAATAGAAAAAAGTTGAAACTTACCAGCTATAAACTCAGCAAAACTTATTTTGGCATCAGTTCTGAATGTGTTGAGGCAGGACACAGCGTTCACAGTTGGTTTGTTGTAGTTTTGGCCTCTCCTCCTTATTTGCACTCAGCCTCTGTAAGGAGTAGTTCTCCCAAGGGGGCCTGTGGGTACCTGTAGCACCTTTTCCAGGAACCAGGGTCACAGCTGCACTGTGCTAAGAGGGGTCTGAGGAATCCCCTGATGCATCATAGGGGCATCTCCTCAGGCTTTGTGGCATGGCACACACAATGGTAATGATAAAGGGAGCTGATAACCCACAGATACATTCTGTGCAAGAATCAGCCTGCTTGTATGTCCCCCATGCCAAACACTGCTTCTGAGTTCATAACTGGGATTTTTCTGATCCTTACTTTCCAAATTCATGTTCTGACACATTAAGCTCCCTGCAGAGAACCAGGTTTTGGTCTCACAATGGAGAGAAAGAAAGAAAAAAACCTCCAAACCTAAATAGTAACAGTAGGATATTTTTTTATTGTGAGACTTGTTTTGGAGGAGTAAGCAGAAAGATCACCCAGAAAAGTGGGGGGAGGAAAGAAATCCTCTTCTCAGCTGGATCATAAGACTCTGAATACATGGTAGGTGTATGTTTCACCAAGGAGGTGGCCCTGTAATCAGTGCCAGAAATACAGTGAAAACTAGAAGACAGTTCTGCTGGGGAGAATTTAAGATTGAGAGGAGTATCTACCATTTTATCTTCAAACAAAATTAGGATCTTTCCCATTAGTCCAGTTTGTGGCTTAACTTTGTTTGGGTAGTTTTTTCCTGGGATAAAAGTATGGAGACAGTCTCATCAGCTTGACATCACTCTGTTACTGCTGTTCCAGCTCAGAATGCTGGTGTGGGGAGTGGAGGTGGCAGGAGAAATTCCCTGTCTTTGTGAAGAGGTAGCCAGGGTCCCTCTGGTAGGAAACAAACAACAAGGCCCTCTTACAGAAGCAGCTCCAGAAAAAGCATAGAAACATTGGTTGTCCCACAACATATAGGGTAGAATCAGTACAGCTGAGAATCTCTGAAGAAGGGGAAAAACAAATCATTATAAAAGGCCAGATGGAAAGCAGAGAGGTCAGGACAGATGTCTCAAAGTGCAGACAGGTTGCGAGAGCTAAGGGTAGGAGATTTTAACCTGCAGGTATGTAGCAGGAAGCTAAGCCACAAGTTTTGGTTTGGGGTTTTTTTTTCACATTTTTCCCTTCTTCCATTTTTCTTCTCTTTGTCAGGCGGAGACAGCAGCAAATCGGATCTGCAAGGTGCTGGCAGTCAACCAAGAGAATGAACAGCTCATGGAAGACTACGAAAAACTGGCCAGTGATGTAGGTGTTGCTTTCTGAGTGGTGGTATGCAGTAAAGAATTGCATTTAATACTGATGAGTAATCTTGGGGAGTGCTATTGAACCACTGCTATTTTCCCTGGAAAATTAGTTTTTCCCCTTGAAATTAAAGACTGACATTACCTTAAAGACAAGAGCAATTTACTTTAAAACAGAAAGCTTCCACAGAGAAGCTTTGAATTTCTTAGTTTATTAGGAGCCAACCCAGAAATGCTAAAATGGAAGGAAAAATCAAGCTGGTTTAACTTGCATTCATTAGGACTATACAAGGTCATTACATCTTCCATACAGCTTGTATGTTAATATACTGTAGAAGTCAGGAGTTGGATCAGAGAATAAAAGTTAGAGATATTTGAGGAAAGAAATATGCATTTGCTGATAATGGAAAGAATCTCTGTCAGATAAAAGCTGGAGGCTGCTTTTGTTAACTGAGAAGGCTGACAGAGTGACAGCAGAGAAACTACAAGAGACCAAATGTGGACTGGATTATGTTTGTGGTAGATAAGTAGGGAAAAGATGGACAATAGAAGGGCAAACATAACCCATAAGCCTGGTTTCAGCCTGATATGAAAAGCATAAGGCACTACTCCACTCTCACTGTAGACTGCCTATTGCATTAGCATTTTACCGGCTGTCCAGATAGGTTTGTTACGGAGGTATATTCAAAGAGCAACAGTGACTTTGAGGAAGCTAGAGTGGGGAGACTGTAAGGCTGAACTGAAGGCAAGAACTTGATTTCTCCTGTCAGGTTCTTGTGGAGATAATATGACTTACAGCATCTTTTAGTTATGCAACAGTCCAGCAAAATTCTTAAGGCTTTAACATAATCTGAGGATATAGTTTTGGTCCTGCTTGTGCAAAAGCTGTGCCTTAAGCATGTTGGATTGGCACTGCTGTAACAAGCAGTACTACTTAGTGTGGTAGGGAATGTGCTGCTCATTTAAAAAAAAGTACTTCCAAAAAAGCTGGCCAACTTTCCTTTATGAACCCTGCTGGTGGCAGAATCTTTCTGACAGCAAACATAAAAGTAAATGGTCCCTTATGAAATCAGAGCAACACCTGCAGTTTCAGCACAATTTTCAGTTCAGGGCTTCTTGTCATTGCTCCTCCCAGCTGCTAGAGTGGATTCGTCGCACCATCCCCTGGCTGGAGAACCGGGCCCCAGAGAACACCATGCAAGCCATGCAGCAGAAACTGGAGGACTTCCGGGACTACCGCCGCCTGCACAAGCCCCCCAAGGTCCAAGAGAAGTGCCAACTTGAGATCAATTTCAACACCTTGCAGACCAAGCTGCGGCTCAGCAACAGGCCAGCCTTCATGCCCTCTGAAGGGAAAATGGTCTCGGTGAGTGGGGGTGACTGCTTCTATGTACCCCAAACATGCCTAAAAAACTAGAGTCCCTTTCTGCCCATGGGTGGGCAGAGAATGCCCACCTTCATAGTGACCTACTCTGTGAGAGGAACCCTGAAAAATACAGATCAGGGAGGCCATGGTAGGAGAGGATCAAGTGATCGTTGCTTCCCTGTGTCTGAATCAGACTCTGAGACTCTTCACAAGTTGCATGTCTTTATGAGGAGATGTCTCTGTGGCTTTCGTTCTTTCTGATTCAGAAACGGTTGAGTTTTATTAAAGTTTGATGTAGGGGAACTTCAAAACTCCAGAAGTGTTTAGAGAGGATTTTTTCTGCAAATGGTTATATCCTGGACTTCTAGTCCTGTTTGCCTTAAGTCTGACACTTTGTCTCCCTGAGTTGTCTGCAGAGCCCTGTGAGGTGAAAAGCCCATCAGTTGGAGCCATGTAGCTCGCTGCGACTAACGCTGGTGAACGTCTTCCCTCCACGTTCTAACTTGCCTTTCCTTCTCATGTTTCTGTCTCTAGGATATAAACAATGCCTGGGGTGGCCTAGAGCAGGCTGAGAAGGGCTACGAGGAGTGGTTATTGAATGAGATCCGGAGGCTAGAGAGGCTGGATCACCTGGCAGAGAAGTTCCGGCAGAAGGCGTCCATTCATGAGTCCTGGACAGATGGTAATGCCAACCTACATGCTTCCTATTGCCTGACACAGTGCTGACTGTTATGTAGGGAGGAGGAGATGGATTGTGCATGGATCCTTCCATGAGAGTTTCCTCTTGAGAAGGCTAGATTTATTTCTTATTTTATTAGAAAGCAGTGTATGGAAACCAGCTTGATCTCTGTTCTGCGTCATGCAGTCAACATTGGCATTTCCTTACTGTGGCAAAGTGGGAACTTTGGCTAGAAGAGAGCAGCTACAGAGCAGAGGATAAGTTCCTCTACAGTAAATGCTACCATTGGCTTTTACAGGATCAGCGTAACCCATTTTGCATATACTGAGATGAGTCCAGTGTAAACAGTGACAGTGCTGGCTTAAGCTACGTTATGTGCCCTTCTGTGTTATTAATGGCAAACTCACACTTCGTGGTTTGAAAGTGAGCATTGTGCTTCTCTAGGCCAGCAGGCACGGGGACAAGCCTCGGGCAGGGCAGCTGGAGTGAGGCCGATGCCCTTTTGAGGGCCCTCAAGGGTGCCTGGGTGGTGAGAGCTGGCTTTGGCCACCCTGGGTCCTGTCCTTCATTCTTCTGTCCTTTGGCTCCCTCCCCAGGTAAGGAAGCAATGCTGCAGCAGAAGGATTACGAAACTGCAACCCTGTCGGAGATCAAGGCCCTGCTGAAGAAACACGAGGCCTTTGAGAGTGACCTGGCTGCACACCAGGACCGCGTGGAACAGATTGCTGCTATTGCACAAGAGCTCAAGTACGGCACCCCAGCGCACGTCCCATCCTTGGGGCCAGGGAGGCTTAGTCAGCTTTGCCCTCTGGAGAGCAGAAAATCCATCCCCGTACAAAAATGCTGGGAATTCCCAGTGTTTCCAAACAGTATCTAGGATACTGCTCTCCAGTATCCAGACACACCAGAAAAACAGGCCAGAAAATGGATGAGCTGTGGGTGCTGTTGAGGAGGAGGCAGAATTATGCACCTAAGCCAAGTTTCCATCCTCTTCCAGTTCATTATGCTGCCATGAACTCTTTCCTAAAGAGACTGACCTGCTGCTGGCACATGCTGTATTTCAGACTTGTAATACTGTAATACTTCTCCAGGACCAGAAGGAAAGAGGACAGGATAGGAGGGTCTCAGTTTGCTCTCTTTTACCAAAAAAAAAAAAAAAAAATCCTCCTTATTCCACCAAGAAGAAAGCAGCTTGAGCCCATCGTGGCCTCATTCTTTCCCCCAGGAGTACCTGCACTGTGTGCACTCTGTTCAGCACTTGCTGCAGGGCATCCTCGCAGCAGATCCGCTCTTTCCCTGCTTCCCTCCAGCTTGGAAACCTTCACCTCCACTCCTTTTCCTGGAAAAATTAACCTGAATAATACAGGTTACCAGGAGAAATAGGGGGCTCATCAGGATTGCTAGAGATAGCAGGCAGGCAAAGAGCTAGCAGCTGCAGCACAGGGAGGTTTTGAAACCTTGCATGTTTCTTGGCAACAAACAGTCTGAACTACTTGGTTTTGACTCTGTTTCCTATTTTTAAAAGATTTATATATCACACTGGCCTATCTGAAGTTAATGTCTGCGCCAAGATAGTTCTCTTGAACAGCTGAAGAGCTGTTTTTCTCTAAAAAATTAGAATTATTGGATCAAGATCATTATCTTCTTTAACAACAGAGATTTACAGAATTGCTCTCTTTTCCGCTGGAGGATTGACCTTGGAACAGGAGGAGGATTCAAGGCAATCTTCCATGTCAGTAAGATTAAAACTGAGTCTGTCTAGTCAGCAAGCGTTACCTGACCTGCCACTTCCAAAGCACACACTGCATGTCAGCCAAAGCAGCTGCAGCTCTAAGAGCAACAGGGAAGACTGAGGCCTAAGATGTGGGAGATGTTATTTCTTCTAAAGTGTCAGAACTGCAGGCTCTGCTACTGTTATAAAAGCCATCTTCCATTTCAGCAAAGAGGCCATGCCCTGAAAAACCATGGTAGAGCTCTTTTCTCCCCCAGAGACACACTTACAGAGGGATGCAGAGGGTGTGGAGGAAGCCATTGCAGCTACCCATGGCAGGAATGTTTGGGGACATGGCACGTTGCCCTCCCTAGCTGCAGTGGTCCAGTACAGCTGTGTTACAGGTTAGGCTTTCAGAAGGAGTTCTTTCATCTGCAGTGCTGGCTCTGCAGCAGAGTAGATCAAGCAACTGATCTGGATTAAAAACCTAGCAAAGAAGTTATTTTTAGCCCCCATCAGTTACCTGGCTAGTTTACTGGAGGACTCCACCAACAGCTGTGCCCACACACCCCAGGAGGGCATGACAATGGCATGAAGAAGCAAAGCTGGGGGAGTGGGGCAAGAGTGTAACCTGCATTACTGCTTAAAGAATTGCTTGTCAGGTGGCTCAGGGTCACTCAGTGATTTATTCCCAGTGATTTATTTTGGGTTTTTCTTTCAAGGCTGACACTTCCCAGATTGGCTGGTCTCCCTCTGCCTGCAGATTTCTCCCTCTTTGCCCATGTGCAGAGCACGAAGCAATGCAAGCTTTAGTGTGCCCCTTTGTTCTCTTTTCCCCAGTCATACTGCTACCAGCCTGTGTTCCTTGAGTGTCAGCCTATAGACATGTCAGCAAAGCACTTCTTGTCAGGCATATAGGAGAGAAACCTACACAGTTATTCTGGGATTGTCCTAAATAAATTTACTGGGTTATGTAATTTAGTTATTCCTTGCCACCTGTACTATGCAATTCTTAGGACAATCTTAAGCAGTTTTTTAGTGTTCCTAATAAAATCTTCTGTTTCCATTCTGATGTATAAGTCACAGTTTGTTAGACTACATAATGTTCTTAAGCAGAATACAGGAGCAGATTGCTCTCATCATAATCTGCTTATTTCCAGTTTGAGCAAAAGTCTGTGCTCCCTTCCCCCTTTGGCATGTTATTCCCATCAGGTAGCCAGCCCCAGTATTTGTTGAGGCCTTGGGTGGTCCTGTTCTGTGCTGTTCAGTTCAGCATAACACAGTGTCTCCTAAACTAGATCCTGATATCATCCTGACTTGCTTTATTTGCAGTGACCGTGATCTCTATGTCTGAATCTGTCTTCAAGACTGATGAAGATTCCTAATAGTTTTCTCTTATTTCTGTACAGGGTCATTATTTGACTTCTTGTCATTTTTTTTCCCACCCTTTGTAGTGAGCTGGACTATTACGACTCTCCCAGTGTCAATGCCAGGTGCCAGAAGATCTGTGATCAGTGGGATAATCTGGGTGCCCTAACCCAGAAACGTAGAGAAGCCTTGGAGGTGAGACACATCACAAGTTAGACCTTCTGGGTACTGTGTTCGTGGGGGCCAAGCTGCAGAGGGCACAAGCAATATCAGCTCACTTGTGAACTCCTGGAACATCCTGGACTGTAAACATGGGCTACATTTCAGTATACTTGGGCTGCTTTTCTTCAGCTCAGTTATGGTGCCATTTGTTTGCTCAGGCTATTGATTTATTTTTACTTTTTAGTGTGTTTTGTAATCTCATTCTGCCTGAAATTTTGCCTTGTTTTGTTTTATTTTAAAGGACCTTGGATTTATTTTATTTCCCTTAGAGGGGAAAAAATCTGTCCAGTGTGTAATCTCTTAACAGCAGAGAGATTTTTACTGACATGCCATCCTGGGAGCACCAAGGAGGTCTGAAAGGAAGGAACAGCTCAGACAACCCATGTATCTATGTGATTATTCTTCTCAAACCATCTCTCCTGATTTTCTTTCTTTTGTTTCTTTTTGTGCATCCACAGAGGACAGAGAAACTACTGGAAACAATTGACCAGTTGTACCTGGAGTATGCCAAACGAGCTGCCCCTTTCAATAACTGGATGGAAGGGGCCATGGAGGATCTGCAGGACACATTCATTGTTCACACCATTGAGGAGATCCAGGTACAGAGCAGTCATTTGCACCAGTTAGGTGGGGACAGTGAGAGGTTTGGGGTCTCCTGAGTTGTATGAATTCAGAGTGGTATGAATTTATAGGTTATATTTTGGTGTTTCTGCTCTACTGAGTGAGCCTTATCAAGAGAAACAAAAATTAGTATCTTTTTCCTTGACTTTCTCCAAAAACCTGGATCTGAATATGTGTAAAGCATACATCCATCATCCTAGCTGGACACAAAAACTGAAAACAGACTTTTCAGAGTAACTCCAGAGCCATATCAATGGAAACCTGAAAACTGAGAGAACCTTTTAGGGTCTTACGGAATTCTTCTTAACCTACATGAGCAAAGCTTAGTGCTGCTTAAAGGGTCTGCAGGTCAGTTCTCACATGGAATGTCATGTCCGGGTCATTTGGTCCTATGTGATGGGATGTACCATGAGGACAGTTGAGCTACTAGCTGGTTTTTAGTGATGAGCACAAGGAAAACCAGAATTGTCCACTTTGGTGCTGAATTACCATTTGAAATAAAAGTTGTCTTGCCTTCTCTAAGACAGCAAAGACAGTTTCTCAGTTTTTCCCCTTCCGAAAGGGTGTTAGGAAAGCAACTTGAGGTAAATAAGGTAATTTGCAGACCTTAGAGAGCAGGAATTACTCTTTCCTAGATTGCAGTGGGCACTTCTATTTCACCTGCTTGATGGGCTTGTGAAAGAATCCAAGTCAGGTCTTTGCCAGAATGGCTGACAGGAGTGTGACCATCAGTGAGGCAGCAAATGGGAGGCCTACAGGGAACACGACAGCCAGGACTGCAGAGCAGTGGTGACAGTTACTGAGTGACAGTTACTTGTTTCTTCCATCCTTCCCTCCTGAACAAAGGGGTTCATTAAGTCTTTCTTAATGCAAAATAATCTAAGCAGCACTTAACCATTTCCATTGTCTCCTTGTGACTGTTTGCAATGTCTTTCCCAGCCCCCAGACTTGTATTACATCTCTGTGGCCACTACAGCAGCTGCAAAGCAATGAGTCACCGTGTAAGGAAGGAATTTTACAGAAAGTAGTTAACAGTGTGTATTGTGAGACAGAGCAGTCAGTCACCTGGTTTGCTTTCATTCCTTCTTCTGTCCACACTGTTCCCTTGTTTATCCCTGCACACACCTCTGTTTCCCATGCATTTTCCTGCCTCTTTCCCTAGACTTGATCCTTCTAGGTTTCTGGGATGAAGTACCCTAAAGGCCCATAGAAGCAGTGGGAGATGAGCCAGGACCAGCTGGCTTGTCAGCTGGCTACAAACTACCAGCAAGCACGCCCCAGCCATCAGTCCTTGGAGCACGGCCCGGGCACCGCAGCGAGACGGGGAGCAGGAAGGGCCTGTTGTGGTCAGGGAGAAGGAGCTGTTTTCCAGCAGCAGGAGCATGTGATGCCTGTGCAAGTTTGCAGTTGGCTGGAAGACTTTCACCTGGTTCTAAATGAGTCTGATCAAATTGAATCTGACCCTCAGTACTCACCTGGAGTTACTTTGGGTGTAGGAATAGTGCATACCTAGTGGGAGAAGGGCATATAGTGCATTTAAACTAGTGAGACTTTTTTTTAATAGTAATCTAGTAGTCAGATCTTCTTCCCCAAAGAGGCTAACAAGCAGTCACTGAGCAGTGTTGGAGAAATAGTTCCCCCTAAATTATAGCCGTTATTACTCCTTTTTTTGGTATGTGATCTCTGTCACTGGTCAACATGGGACAGAAAGAGAGGGAAAACAAGACTTCACATCATTTATCGACTCAAAACATCCAATTTAGTGATACTGAGAGAACCTGAAAAGTGTATTAAAGTAGCCTGCATTGTGGAATATGTTTGCTTTTGCAGTCACTTCAGGAGTACATTTGCTGAAGAGGCTATTTTGTAAGTAATGTTCTTACCCTCCCTTTGCTGCTGCCTTCCTTCTGCAGGGATTGACCACAGCTCACGAGCAGTTCAAAGCCACGTTGCCAGATGCGGACAAGGAGCGACAAGCCATCCTGGGAATCCACAATGAAGTCTCAAAGATTGTCCAGACATATCATGTCAACATGGCAGGAACGAATCCTTACACTACAATCACCCCACATGAGATCAATGGCAAATGGGAGCATGTGAGTTCTTTCCTGCCTTGCAGGGTAGTAGGGGACAGTGTCACTGCTCAACCACTGTGCGCCCAGGAAATGGATTATTTACTCTGCAGTTACCCTCTCATGCTTACTGCTGAGTTTAGTGGGGGTTTGTCATTTGGTTTTGGCTCAATTGCCATGTACTTGGAAAGTGGAAGAGATACTTGGTACAATTCCCTAAGGCACAGACCCCATTTTACATGCTAATTTTAAATGAAAGTTGCTAGATTTGAAAGCTTTGAGGGTTTTAGTCTTCAGTTAACCTGCAGGTAAGTATAGCATGTGAATCAGTATCCTTTGTCACCATTCGTCCCCTCAGATGTTCTATCTCTGCACCAAAAAGCCGTTTCCTGCTGTAATTCTAAAAGAGCAGCTACTGTACCTGTTGTACTTATGGTTCTTACTACCAAACAAAATCACCCATGTGAGATCTGAACAGAGTCCTGCAACTCAGTTATCATGAGCCACCAAAAACCCAAATAATGAATGGAAGCTGCTTCTAGTCTTCCATGGCCTGACATGAGTTTGTGTGATCCTACAGCAGATAGGATTCACATTCCGTGAGCTTGCCCACTGTGACTTAAACCATATGACTGCTTGTATTGAGTGCAAACACCCACTCCTCCCTCCCTTGTGGCAACTTCTGCGTTTCCTGTACATGTGCCTTTGTGTGTCTAAACTGCACACTGAGTTACTCTTTGTTGTAGGTGAGGCAGCTGGTTCCCAGAAGGGATCATGCCCTGATGGAAGAACACGCTCGCCAGCAGCAAAATGAACGACTTCGTAAACAGTTTGGTGCACAGGCCAATGTCATTGGACCCTGGATCCAGACCAAGATGGAGGTAGTGCTTTGCAAATTTTGAAACACTGTTTTTGTCTGTGATCTTCACTGATACTCTTATTCCTGATCTCTCTTGACCACCGTCACAGCCATTCATTCTTCAAGTTACAGCAAGAGAAACATCATAGAAAATATCAAGAATCCCAAGATTGATATTAGTTACTGAGGCACTTGTACTTTAGTACCAGAAAAAAAGCATTACTTAAGATGGGGAACACTGGTATTTTAAGATTTGTGTTTATATGCAACAAATTCAAAATCCTAGCTCAGAGACAGTTTGTGTAATTGCTTGCACATCAATGGTCTTGATACATGTGACTAAATAAATACAGTTAATACACCAAACTTCTGCAGGAGACATTTTTAAGGGAGATTTCTCTTTAGGTAAGGTTTGAGTTAAAGTCATTAAAGAGTTGATAAAACATAAAAATACGAAGCTCTTACTGATAGCAGGAGCTGGAAAGAGGAGAACAATTACAGAAGTGTCTCTATGAAGAAGTAACTTAGTGCCAGACCGTACACCAGGAAAAGATCTGGGTTGGTGGATTGCTGGCTTACGGACTGCAGTTTCCTTTTCTTTTGTATCCTTGTATTAGACACATCTTATGTGATTCACCTCACTTGAAAAATGTTCAGTGCTGTGCTGAATTTTTTGCTGACACTGTCTCAGCTCCTGTGAAGTAACTGCTCCGTGAGATTATTTTTTTTTAATCATCGTGCTGTGTGACAGAGAAATTGCTGCAATAAATGTCAGGCACGTTGGGGCTTGTCCTTCCAGTGGAGTCTTAACTCCTTTGGCTTTGCTAATGCAGGAGATTGGCCGCATTTCCATAGAGATGCACGGGACCCTGGAGGACCAGCTCAACCACTTGCGGCAGTACGAGAAAAGCATTGTGAATTACAAACCAAAGATTGACCAGCTGGAAGGAGACCACCAGCTGATCCAGGAAGCGCTTATCTTTGACAACAAGCACACCAACTACACCATGGAGGTAAATTTTCTGGCAGCAACTAGACAGCCTCATCTGCCGTGGCCAGTTAGTGTCAGCCACATATAGCTCTGGCAGCGTGCTGTGGTTCTCAGGAAAACGGAGAGCTTGATAATATGGCCAGGCATGCAACGACATGTCACTGAATTTCATTTTTGCCTACTGTACTTCATGCCAGCCCATTCCAATGTACTTCCAAATACAGACAACAGAAACAACCTGAATGAGATCCCACAGTGTTGCTTGAAAAATTCATCTCATTTCTCCTGCCACCTGATTGTGTTAGCTGGGACTAGAAAGGGAAATGATGATGATTTTGAGCTGCCACTACCTGGCAGAAGAAAAAAGTTCAACAGAAGTTTTTTTTAAAGTCAGAGACTGGCTTCCTGTTGATAACGTGAGGTTTCTTGGGAGCAATCTGAGTTCAACATTAGTCCAGCTGAACACAGACAGGCTTTGAAACTTGTTTTTTGGTTTGGTTTCTGGCCATTTCCATTAAGCAACAGCAGAAACAGGGGAGCACCAGTGTCTTCCAAGCAGTTTTATTCAGTTTCTTGATAAGGAGAGTCTTCTGCTTAAGTAAGTCCTAGAAGCACTGGATTTGCCTCTCATTTGTGTTAAAAGCCTCCAATATATTGCTTTGATCACAATTTTGCAATAGGATCAAGTTTTTCTTGAGAAAGAAAGATCAGAAATTGGCCTCTTCAGTATGGGGTTTTTTCAGTCAAAATTCAGATTTTAAACACCTGCAGATTAGAAGGAATCTTTTCTGAGAAAATGGACACCAGGGACTGCCTTGCACACTGGGATTATTTAATTTGCAATAAGTAGCACATCTGCTCCACTGGCCTCAGAAGCAGAAGAGCGACTTCTTAATTTCGATATTGTGCTGACCTCTTTTACTAGCATATCCGTGTGGGCTGGGAGCAGTTACTAACAACAATTGCTAGAACCATCAACGAAGTGGAAAACCAGATCCTGACCCGTGATGCCAAAGGAATCAGCCAGGAACAGATGAATGAGTTCCGGGCTTCTTTCAACCACTTTGACAGGGTAAGTCAGTGCTGACTGCAGCTACACGCTTCCATGTGGACTGCACAGTGCAATCAAAAACAGTCAGTGTGATAAAACGGGGTGACAGAAGATGTTTCATTCTTAAAAATGCCACTCCTGTGGATCACTCATTTCTGTGAAGTCTGCCAAGTGATTGTTAGCCTGATTGTTAGGGAGAGGTATGTCTTCATAGGAAACTGCAAAATTTCACAGTAAAGCAAGGAGTATGGAGAGGTTTGAAGGCTTTTTTTAAGCAATTAGACCTTTATCCATTCCTCTCCAGAGAGCAAATTATTATTTGGTTTATAAAATTCTTGGGACCATCTGTTCTCCACTCTTCTATACCGTCTCTGCTATATCTGAGGACAGCCTGACCTCAGAGATTGGCAATGCTTTTAAATTGCTGAACACTGGCTATTTCAGCCCTTCTCTAGCTCGCTAAGAAAAATAAACCATGGGTTCTTTTCTTAGGAGAGGGACCCATGAAGCCCTGTAGATTTTCTATTTTGACCTTCATATCATTTGCCCCTTCCTTCACAACGGTCTGAATGTTAATGCAGACAGAACAGGGATTTCCCACTTTCAGCTATTTGATTATGAAAGCTTAACATTGACTTCAAAAACTGGATTTTCTTGAAGAAAGTCACTTGAAATTGGCCCCATCATCCTGTCTGTAGCTTCCTTGATCTGGCCAGAGGTGGTGGCAGCAGGCAGGGGCTCTTCAGTGCTTTGGGGCTGTTTTGAGCTAAAATTCTGCAGGATGGATGGGCATTCTTAGTTCCTGTAGCAGCTTGTGTATTATTTGAGGGGTACATCCAAACACTGGGGGAGTGGGCAATGAGCAGAGGGAGGAGCAGCTGCCAAGCTGTGTTGTGCTGCACTGTACATCTGTGCTGCTGGCAGAGCTGAGCACTTGAAATACCTTTGCCAGTCAAAGCTCCACCCCCTGTGCAGGTCTCATATTTACAGCCATAATGCTGCTCCCCTGAGCTTCAGCTGGTTTTCTTTGTCTGTTCCTGGGATGCCCTGACAGCTAAGCTTCCTTGGGTGTGTTGCCAAACATACCTGCCCTCACCTACTCCTTTAGTGGAACTTTTGACTATAAGATTAAGGCAATGCTTCCCACTGCCTCTGCCTGCTTACCTGCACTCTGGGTTACTAGTGAAACACAGGGCTTCTGACACTAGATAACAAGCAGTGATGCAAGTAATTCACTTGGGAGATTGAGATCTTGAGGCTTCTGAGCATCAGCTCTTTTTGTCGTTCAAATGCTCTAAACATTGGGATGAGCTCTCTGAGAAGGAACTGTTCCAAGAGCATTTTTAGCACATCCTGAAATGTCATTGTGATATCTAATGTTGTGCACTTTTTATTTTTCTTCCCTCTCTTTCTATCTGCATGTCATTCTTCTTGTTCCTCTCTCCTCACCCACTGCATGGTGCACCTGTTCGTTGTCCTTTCACATCCCTTTGATCTCCTCTGTGTCTCCCTTCCTTCCGCCGCACACCGTCACCGCACTGGCACTGCATGTCCTGCTGCCTGGCACACCGCATAACCAGGACCACTCCGGCACACTTGGCCCTGAGGAATTCAAAGCCTGTCTCATCAGCTTGGGTTACGATATTGGAAACGATGCACAGGTACTGAAAGCTAGTGGTGAACACAGCCAGATATTAAACTGTGAAAAAATAACAGTTTTTTCCCTTTCTTTTCTTGTTTGTCTTAATCCATCTGTTGTTGTTGTTCTTGTATTTGACTATATATACATCACTTTTCTATACTACTTCCTCTCTAAATGCACTTTGGTATCTATTTCTTTTTAATTCCTTAATTTTTTGTCTTGGGAGAATTCCTTTCATGTCTTCAAACTGTTTTTTTTGCTTCTGTGTCACTTAAAACTCCTTTCATTCTCCATTCCTCAATCTGTCTTGCTTAATATGTTCTTGCCCTTTTTTCATCACCAATATGTTTCTTTTGTATAAACTATTCCATGTCCAAAACCACCTTTGCTTCTTTGTGGTTTCACAAACTACCTTTCCTCTGTTACTTTCATTGTCCTGTAAATCCTCCTTCTATCCTCTCCTCCTTGAAACTCATTCTTTATAACGTCTCCTGTGGGTTCATTTCTCCCTGGACTGGTCTCCCTTTTCTCTTTTGGCTTTTTCCATCTTTGCATCATTCTCTGTAGAAGAAGACTGGTATGATGGATTGTGAAGATTTCCGAGCCTGCCTTATCTCCATGGGTTACAATATGGTAATGTAGAGCCCTCTGTCACTCCTATTCAAAGTGATTCTGTAGGCACCTTCAAAAATACAGGGAGAATGTGTAGTGAATCAAGGTAAATATAACCTTATTTTCCAGAATTATCAGCAATGTTAAATCTAGTCTTAGTTGTACATGTAAAACTCTTGTCTCACAACTCTAGCCAAAGGTAAAAAATGGAAATAATTGTCTAATTCCTATATGTTTCAAATAAAAATTATCAAACTGTGTAGCTACTAGTGGAAGAAACAGTAAGCTTCCTCATATTGGTGCCTACTCTCTGCATAGCACACACAACCTCCCCCAGCCCTGAATATCAGTTGAAATCATTTGGAAGTATATGTGACCTCACTTCTGAATACACTCAGAATGCTGCTTCTGTCATTCCTGCCATTTGTTTCACATCCCCTTTCCTGTACATGTAAGCTCAAGTTCCAGTCATTCTCCCCATAGCTTTTCCCTCACCAGAATACCTGAATATTCAGAGCAGTAACATGTGGCACCTTGAGAGGCGTGAGAGCTAATAGGAAGAGCTCCATCAAAGGCCAGGAGAAGAGCACAGTGCAGGCATATTCATCTGCACTCTGGGTGTCTTTGCTCCTGGTATCAGGCAAAGCAGTGTTTAGTCATCTTGCTCATCAGCCCAGTATAAATACAGAGTCTTTGGTGTAGTGTGCCAAGACTGTAACATTTGATTAGGTATCTTAATTACTCTTGAAGGTATACTGTTCTGAATGTGTTAGGAGAGCCTGTTCCCAGGAGAAGATTCTGCTCTGCTCTTCCCTTCTCCTTACCTGGGGAGGAAGGAATCCCAGAGATGAGAACAGATGACCTTTGGTTTAAATGCAGAAGAAATGAAGAAAACTACACTACAAGGTTTTGGTTTCTGTAGTAAAACGTCTCTGTAGGATCTTCCCTGTAGAGACTGTTTCCCTGGGCCACTCCAGATATGCAAGTCCTTCTTTGCAAAGTCTGCCTGTTAAAGATGAGTACAATACTATGAAATATCCCAGAGACGTCTCTTCTGTCCTGTCAGCTGAAAAAAACTGTAGAAGTTCTCTTTTAAGTAAATGAAAGTAAAAGGATTTGAGGAGTGTAGATCTTCAAATACTGCTACAGTATTTGACATCTAGCACATGTATAGAGAGATTTGGGTCTTCCTCTGAAGTCAGTTGGTATTGTTCCCCAGTAGAAGCGTTGTCCTAGAGCTGGATGTTATCCTCAGGCATAGCTGGCAATGTTTTATTCCAGAGGACAAATGAGTGGGAAGCATTTGTACACAACAGCAAGCTAAAAAAGAACATCCTGATGAAAAAAAAAACCCAGAGGTGTTTCATATTTGGCTTTGTTTTCTAGCCTGTGAGATGAGCTGCTGAAATGTTTCTCCTCACTTTGGTAGCAGTGCTGCCTAATCCCCAGGCTGACATGACTCTCTTGCTCTCCAGGGAGAGGCAGAGTTTGCCCGCATCATGAGTATCGTCGACCCGAACCGTTTGGGTGTAGTGACCTTCCAGGCCTTCATCGACTTCATGTCCCGGGAGACAGCAGATACAGATACTGCTGACCAGGTTATGGCTTCCTTCAAGATCCTGGCTGGAGATAAGGTCAGGCTGCACACCTTGCTTTCCTGTATCTGCTTAACTTCTGCTTGCTTTTTTCTTGTCTTTGAGAGAAAGTGTCAAGGGAAGCACTCTGCCATGGGAGGGTGTTTTTGCAGGAGCATTCTGTAGTGCTGGAGGAGTGCAAGGTTAAAGTGTGGGTTAATGAGCAGCCTGCTAAGGCACTCAAAAGTCTTGCTCAGCTGTCAGTCAGAACTTTGCAGCCCACTCTTGCTTCAAAATTTTAATTAAGAGCTTGGTCTCAATTTGTTATTTTAAAATTAACAAGTTCAACAGATGGTTTTTGATTAGTCTTGAAAACTGTTCATTACTGACAGCTGTAAACTTGAGATGATCTTTCTCAGATCTACATGTCACTATCAGTTGTTACACAGTCAATAGATTTTCATTGAGGATATTCAATCAATAGACTCATTGAGGATATGCTGCATCTGCGGAGGGTACATCTTTTAACCATAGAAATTGTTTGAATGCAGGAAAACTCAGGGTGACATGAAAAGTATTAATTTTTGGAATTTACATCATCAGGGGAAGCAGCTGATAAAACATGTAATCTTATTTTTCTTACATAACAATGCCCACTAATCTTTTATGTAACTGAACAAATAATATGTACATGTAATATTAATATATCTCTTTATTTGCTAATGATTTTAGTTATCTCACATGAAATGTTGGATACCATTTCTCAGATTGTAATGAGTTATCCTTAAATCCAGTACTGGTCTCCATTTTTCACTAAGAATCTTTTTTTAATCATAATCTAGAAACCCATGATACCTGTCCTTTAGACATATACCTGACCAAAGCCAGTTCTGTTGTCTTTTGAGATCTGAAAATTTCATGTTGCTCAGATAAGCTAACCACTGAATAAATAGGTACTTTGAGATGCAGTATTACTTATTAACTTGTTTACTCTGTACAGTATGTTACATATACTTGTCAGTGTTTAACATGCTCTGGTGACTGTAACATGAATTAATATTGCATTATGAAGAAAAGACCCTCATACCACAGTCATTAAAGTGAAAGGGAAAAAGAAATTATAAGAAGTCACAGGAGAGAGGGATGGTGTGGAACCTGAGCTGTTGCTCAGACAGACTGCAAATGGCCGTGAGTCAGCTGAAGACAACATAGTGATTATGATTAGCAAACAGGCAGCTACTGTTACCTCCTGCCTGGAGAGAGGCCGAGCTAGCTCAGCTCAGTGCAGTCAGTCTCCAGAAGCTGAATTTACATAAGTTTTGCTTGCTTATTAAAAGTGTCCACAGTGAAAGGACTGTGGCTGGAACTGTGGAAGCAATGCAGAATGTTTGCTTGTCTGCTGCTTGCATTGGTGCACTAGCAAGAGCTAGTGGGAATTGGCCCCTTCCCTTTCTCCGAAGGGAGGAATGGCAACTCCCAAGGAGCACAAGCAGCCGTTACCTCCTGCTGGTGAGCAACAGCATCCAAATTAAATTTCTGGTTCCTCCCATTTGCTTTCAGCAGGACCTCCTTTGTCAACAGGAAGGCACAGTCTTAACACTAACAACTTGCCTGATTTACCTCCAGCTCTTTCTTTAGCTGCCCCAGCATCTCCCATGCAAAACCAATCTTCGTTGTAAAAACCATTTGCTTGTCCAAACAATAGGGAGGAGTGCACGTCCTCCCGGGTGTAAGTGCAGAGAGCTCCCTGTGTGGGTGTACAGCACAGGTCTGGTTGTTGGGACCCTAGCCCCGAGTGTTGCCTGCTGCCCCGGTGCGACAGGGGGTGGTTATCCGGTGGTTATCCCTCAGGGGAAAGTCGTTTCCAGAAGGTAACGATTGCCGTGTCCTTTGTCCTCATTGCAGAACTACATCACTGTGGATGAGCTGCGGCGGGAGCTGCCTCCTGACCAGGCTGAATACTGCATTGCTAGGATGGCACCCTACACTGGCCGTGATGCTGTACCCGGTGCCCTGGACTACATGTCCTTCTCCACAGCGCTCTACGGCGAAAGTGACCTTTAACTTTTTTCTGTCGCACCACACGCTCCCTCCCCTCTCCCCCGTCCAGCACACCCTATTTTCTCTTTGCAAAGCAACCTCTGCTCCGCTCTTTTTTGTGTTTTCCTGTTTTGCTTCAGATAACAGATCACATTTTTAAGTGGGGGGGAGGACATTGACACGGGACCGCCTACCTTGCCCTTGAAATAACAGTTTACAAAATTATTTTGTGCAAAAAAGTTACGTTTTAAAAAGAACAGACATATTTTATTATAGAAAAAGGTATTTTTCTCCACCAGATTGAAACTTAAAAAGAAAATGTTAAAATATTGCACCAAATATTTTTTGTTGTGACATAGGAAGTCAAGCACAATGTTACATTCCATCCTTTCCAAAAAGAACCAAACTACGACAAAACTCCACTTGTTCTGTTAACTATTACATTTGCGTTTGTCTCTCTCATCACTTTTATCTTGGGAGGGGGGAAGGCACACAAGTGCATGTATTTGCTGGTTCACTCATTTCATGAAAATATTTTATGATAAACTTTTGAAATTGCTGTGTTTTCTAGGGAAAAAAAATGTACACAGCTCATGTTTTCATATTTAATTAAAAAATACAATATGCCTCCTATGTTTATCAGTGCACAACTTTTTTTGTTGCTGAGAGTTGTCTGGTTTCAGAACATGAAGCTTGAGAGTTGATAACTTTGATATTGCTTGTCACAAATCATATTAAAAACTTCTTGTGATAACAACTCTAGACTTTATTCATTTGTATAGTAAAATAGTTTAATCCTATTTAGTTAAACATCATAAGGAGAATCCAAAATTAATGGTTTTAATTGAAGTTACACTACATTTAAAGGTATATTCTCAGCCCCATAGCCTTTTCATTCTTGCTGAATAGTGTTGAAATTTTCACAGCTTAATCACCACTTTAAATCCCCAATAAACCCATATCTTTAGAAGCAATATTCTCAAAAATACTCTTTAAAAACCAGCACTGAATTAGTTACTAGAGCTGTACAAACAACCACCATATCTTAAACCATCCATGAAAAATTCATCTACTGTTCCATGTTCAATATTGAACATCTGACTGATTTTGATACCACATCTTCTGACATCATAGATTCCTACAGGGGTCATCTTTCTGTTGGACATAAAAAAGAAAGCAGCCTTCAGGACAACTCCTGTGGGACTTTTATTGAGTCATAAAGCAACACACACACACACACATACACATACACACGTGTCCAGAAATCGGCAGAGGGAAGCAGCTAATCCCTTCCAGGCATCTCATATTACAGGTGCATTTCCTGCCCTCACACAACTTTCTTAGGAAACAGAGGGTTAGGAGCAATAACATTACTGCTTCATGACATGTTTCAAGTAAGTGTTTTATAGGTATAAGCACATACCTCTGTCTCTAGTCCCAAAGGCAGATTTTATGTTGAAGTAACAAAATAAAATCTGCAGGAATGGTGGCTTTGTGGGCAGATTCACCAAGAGATCCTTGGTAACATCGTCCCCTCTTCTCCAGGGCAGAGCTGAGTCCTGAGGAAGGTATTGTACATGGTTGGGCTCAGCATACCTACCTGAGGAAGGTATTGTATATGGTGGGTTGGGGTTCAGCACAGCTTTCTGGTTTATTCCTGACCTTCAGTAGGACACAGTAAAAACTACAGCAGCAGGCTGTGATGTATCCCAACATGACAGTATCTGCCTACTGTATGTGGAGAGGGGATGCTGATGTCTGCTAGCACACTTCTTTCCAGCATACCCAAGATCTGCATTCTCCTGCAGGCTGGATAAGGAGTTTACAGGGGACATGCAAATTAATGCCATTTAGCTTCATACATAGGCAGTTTGTCTTCAAAGGAGACACTCTGTGCAACTTAGCTGTAATTGTGTTGTTAATGAGGGCTGGAATTGAGCTTGAAGCCTCCTGTGTTGAAACCCATGACACTGAGAAGCCTGGAGGGGTTGATGTGAATTGTCAGTAATGTAGGACTTGGAGCCACAGCAGTATTTAATCCTCTTGATTTTCAGCTATGTCACTAGTGTGTTGCTTCAAATGGGACTGTCCTCTTCAAAGGTATGGTATACCGATTCCTATTGCCATGTTTTAAAGTATATAGCATAGTACTCATCTGTTTGAAAGCTAAAACAGCTGAGAGGATGACTAGAGGCCTGAACCAATTTATATTGAAGTTTGCCTCTGAATATCCACTGCCCTTGCTTTGGTAACCCTCTTTCCTCTTCCACAGTAGCTGGCCTGTCCTTGGTTTGCTGCATCTAAAAAAGGACATCTGCACTGTCAAAAAAAAAAAAGATTTAAAAAAAATATCTCTGTAGGTTGTACCTGCTCCCAGAAGATGCAATGATATTTTAATAAATATTTGTTTATTTAAACAATAAAACTGGGGTGGAGGAGAATGGGAATATCTGTTGGGCTGTTAAATGACCACTGTCTGGAGAAAAGATCCATGTTATTTTGAAAAAGGGGTAGAAAAGAGCATATCTGCCCTTTGGGCCATCACTTTGGGCCCAGGTCTACTACCACTCTGAGAATGAAGCCAAATTATGTTGAATGATCCTGGCAACAAGCACTCTGCAAGTCTGTACTTGGAAATTTTAGAAGTCTTCATAAAAATTTTTTCTGAGCTGTGGCATGTTGCAATGTGTGACCAGGTTTCACACGAAACACCAGCTAGGTGTAAGTATATTCCTAGTTTTATGACAGAAAGCAGGTGGCTCATCCCTGCTGACACTACAGATTGGTGGCAATGTGTGGACTCCAGCCTTGTGAAAGTTGGCACCCCAGCACTGCTTTGGTGAAACTGAGATGTCAACAGCAACAGAAGGGTCTGACCCATGCTTCTGAGTACTTGAATAGGGTTAAAAATACTGGCAATAGGTGTGCCTAAAATATACTGGCATGTTTCTTCTCAGGTGGCACAGCCTCCGATAAACTGGCTAGAGCTTACGTGACCTGCTGCAAGACATTCACCTTCCACATTTGCAGCACAAGATTTATCTTGAAATTGTGTGGCTTAACAGTCTGTGGCACTTAGTATGCAGAAATATGAAAGCAGCTTTTGGTATTAGGCTCATGGCTTTGCAGCTAACATGCCATTCTTTAGCCAAGGCCTGGCATCAGCCTTGAAGAAATTCCTCTCTGGAAGCAGCTGTTTGCAGCTCAGTGACTGCCCCTTTGTCTGCCAGCAACAGAAAAAGAGGACAATCCACTTCAAGCTCACTCCTTCCATTCAGGGGTAAACCATTTCTGCCAGTCTCCCATCCTCACTACTTCAGGTGTGGAAATTGAAATACCAGTTTTTGAAGAAATTAACCAAGAAAGTCCTTCCGTGACTGTTGATATCTTTGGCTGCTGAGATCTCAATGACCTGCCTTATTCAGCCTGACTATCTGATAGTACAGGGGCAGAAAACACTTCAGTGCTTAAACAACATGGGTCTTGTCTTGCCTGCCAGAACATCAACCACATTTCCCAAAGCCTCTCACATCTTGTGACCGTTGCATGTCTTCGGTGCTGCCAGCATCTGGTTTGGAGCAGAGTGCAGGAGCAGAGCCAGGAGTCTCAGAAGACAATGAAAGGAAACTAGTCTGCAACCTTGAATGAACTTGGTTTCAAAGAAGTATTCATATATCCATGGAGATTCTGTCCAGACGAATCAGACTGACTGGTCTTATCAGAGGAATAAAGGAGTGGGTGGGGGGTTGTAATGGCTGTGAAAAGGGACAGCTTGAACTAAAAGGTCTTTGTTAAGAAAACAGAACGCAAATATAATTTTCATACCACAACATGAAGATTATTTGTACAACATTACTTGAAGATTATTTGTACCACATTACTTGCACTACAGATACTGAGGTAGGACAGATTACACAAAAACTTAATCCTGTTGAATTAATTAAACCCTTGAGGTGGCTCTGGCTGCTGAAAGAGTTGCTACTGTGCAAACCCTTAAAATCCTCTGCATTAGCACTAAGCTGCTGGGAAAGTCTTAGCATAGTAAACAGAGATTAATGAAGTCTAGGGCATATCCTGATGCAAACAGGTAATCAGAACATTCCCCAGCAAACACTGAGAAAATGTGCTAAGTGCTGCAGTCAGTAGAAAAGTCAGCCATTGCAAAGGATGAAGTTGGATGATTCCATCTTGTACAGGGCGGGATGTTCTAAGGCTATTTCAGATAGATTTAAATCCCAGCAATTTAAACCCACTGAAAATGACAGGAGAAAAATAATCTATATTCTGAGGGCTCAGAGCTACTACAGACTAGATCTCACCAATAAGATATTAAAATAGATTTCCCATCTTTGAATACCATGCAACAGCCAGGAAATAAGGTCTCAGTTTGTTCTCTGCTTTGACTTCTGGGACATACATGCATAAAAATATGTTGGCACAAAATGCACTACCTCCTGTCACTATCTTTTCTCAGCAAGTCTCTACACCTGCTTTCTATTAGTCAGTAGTTCACATCCTGGTGGCCAAGCCAGCATTCAAGCAAAAAACTGAGGACCTCTAGTTATCATCGTGCCTCAGTGACCACGACCCTCAGACTGTCTGCAAAAGCATGATCTCTCACTGCTGCTGCAGCAAACATCTAGTGTTACTCCCACTGTGCAGATACAGAAGGCACAGGGGGGCAAAGGGCTGGATGTCACTAGAAGGTAGAAATACGAAGCCTTTATTTACAGTTGCAATCCAAACTGGTGCTCAGGTCTGGAGGTATTGCTCACTAGGCTTTTCCCTGTTGTACCTAAACCTTCTCTGCACACCTCTGTTTCTATTTTGGGGCATGTCTGGAGTGGGAGATTGAAACTATTGGACACCTGGTGCCATGGGACAGTCCCCTTCAGAGCCCAAGCACCCCTCTTGCAAACAGCCCATATCACCAGGGGCCACAAATCTCACCTCATGTAAAAAGAGCAGTACAAACCAGCAAGTCTGGCTGCTTCCTTTGCAAAGTTTCAAGGTGGGATTGCCACCCATTTGCTCCATAGAAGCCTAGTTGCCTAAAATATCTTCACATTAGGAGAGTAATGCAAATTCAACACTTCATACCTCCTCAGGATGCACGTCTTCTAGCCCTACGCCCTAACCAGCAGCAAACCTAAGGGCTGGGCCAGGGAGCATCTCCTCAGCCCTCACTCAGTCTCTCTCTGAAATAATTAAGCACTCAAGCAATAGAAGAGAAAGTATGAGCCCATATCCTCATGGTTTAAGCAATGGGTTTGCAGAAAGAATACTGCATTTCTGTCCCTGACAGAGGTAGTTTTTAGGTATTTTCTATGAAACAGCCACAGGATAAAGACCCTTAGGATGGGAAAAGGCCCATAGCATGCCTCTCTCAGCACCCCAAGCACTAGGCCTCCCTCTCCTTACCCTGCCTCTTCCTCAGCTGACTGCTTCACAGTGGCAGAACTGAGTGAGAGGAGCCTCCCTCCTCCACCAGCACAGGCTCACTGTGGTTAGGACACTCTGGTGGGTGGGAGGCTGAATCTTCAACCTGAGGAAGACAGCAAACCTGAGCTTCCAGAATAATGAGTGTTTCAAATGATAAGCCATTTTACAAAATGCAGCTGTTGGTCTGAGCATATCTTTTGGCAGCCAAAGAAAAGAACAAGCCCTAGTTAGTCCTAGTTATAAACACAAGTTGGCACTCTTGGAGACAAGCCCATCCTTTGGATCCCAGGTGGAAGAAGGCTCTGGCACCAGCTGCAGGCAGGTGCATTTATGTTGAGCAGGGGCAGGATATTCAAACCTACACCTCTCACCAGTGCTTCCTACCAGCACCTCACTCATTTGCATTTTCATTTGCTAGCACTTTTGGTCCCCAGATGTCCTATATCTTGGCTTGGATTCTTTCTGGATGGCTGGCACCTGTAAGTGCTGCAGTGGTTATTGTCTCCAGCCAGGGGTGACCTGCCTGTGGTGCTCAGGAAGGTTCATGGTAGAGCAATGACCTGGCCCAGCACTGTCACCTTCCAGTCTGAGTGCTGCAGTCATCCTACAAGAAGTTAAAACCTTTTCTCAGAGCATCCCCTAGAGTCTTAATTGCTGTTGTGGCTTTTTTTTTGTATGACCCTGTGGCTTTCATTGTACAGATTTGCCTAAAAATAAGGACTAAATTAATCTGCAGAGTTAAGAAAGCATTTTATTCCTTTATTATTAAGCACATTCAAACATCATCATCATCATCACCATCACTTTAATGATGATTTTTGCTCCTTAATGAATAGGACATAATATTTAATCTGTGGTGCTGAGCCACAGCATCCTACTTTCTGGGACAGAGAAAATAAAATTTCTTCTTCAGGGAAGTGAGAAAGCAGTTAATTTACCCCAGCAATAAACAGATTGTGGTTTTTAAGTATTCTGATTCCAGATAAGTGTTTGTTTACACTTGTAGATGTACAGTCAGGACAGTAATCGTTCCCAGTGGGCTTTCAGATGTGCTTCTGAGAGACCAATCTTTTTGTGCAAGCAAAATAATGAGGGAACTAAACTACAGCGTTATTACTAAAGTTGACTTTGCACGTGATGGCTTCCAGAAACACTACCCACACACAAGAGGCAATGCTGCAGATTCTCCTACTGATGTATTTCATGCCTTTTACCACCCATGCAGAATGTCCACAGCCAAGAAAGGGAAAGCAGGACTCCAGGCTGGCTCAGGCACTACTGGAGCAGCTGGAGCTGTGTTCCAGATGCACAGCTGCATTCTTCCCTGCTGACACCATCCCAGAGGCTGAAGAGAAGCAAGATAAAACCAAAAATCTTTAATTGGGCTTCTAGCATGACTTATCTTCATTACTGCCAGTAACTCCAATCCCTATTACATCCATACCTTTCCAAGACTGCCACTTAAGCAGCTTTTTTCTGCTTCTGAGCTTCTTAACACAGCAGTTCAAGCACACAGTCACACAGAGTCTCTGCTGCTACTCCTGTAACAGTCCAGCTCTGCCACCTACACAGAATTTGCACAAAAAGTAACAGCACTGCCTTTTGAGTGTCCTGGACTGTCTTATCAAATAAAGAAATAAAGCAGCCTTACAACCACACATTGTATTCAGAGTTGTAAGACATACTTGCACCAGCTATAGCTACCCACATTTTCTATTTGAACCACAGCTAGCTGTGTTCTGTTGTCACATTTCTCCACTTTCTTACCAAGTAAGAGTTCACATCAGCTGCTTGTGACAACAGTCAGCATCCTGGGCTGCACTAGCTGCACTAGCCAGGGCATCACTGGAGGGTCAGGAGAGGTGATTCTGCCCCTCTGCACAGCACTGGTGAGGCCACATCTGGAGTGTTATGTCCACAAAAGAGACATGGACTTACTGAAGCAAATCCAGCACATCACCACAAAGATGACTGTGAGACTGCAGCACTCCTCATACAAGGAGAGGCCAAGAGAGCTGGGACTGTTCAGCCTGGAGAAGGCTGAATGTGTGTCAATACCTGAATGGGAAGGAAGGAATGAAGAGGAGGGTGCCAGACTCTTCTCAGTAGCATCCACTGACAACTGAAACCCATGATGCTTCATCTGAACACAAGAAAATACTTTTTTTTTTCCTGCTGTAAGGGTGGTCAAACACTAGGTCAGGTTTTCTAGAGAGGTTGTGGAGCCTACATCTTGAGACATACTAAAAAGCTGGCTGGACATGGTCCTGGGCAGTCTTGGGGGATTACACCACATGATCTCAAAGGATCACTTCCAACTTAAAAGATTCTATTTATTATGTGGATATTTGATGTATAGATTATCTCCCTCCTAGAGAGAGCAATAAATTTGAATGATGCCTGAATCTAACATACAATATCATAAGTGCAACTTAGATATTTACTCCAATCTAAAACAGGAAATCCAGACATGATGTTGTCAGACAAGGGGGAAAAATAGGCAAACAAACTGTAATTATATTTTAAGCCTTGGGACAGTGAAGACTCAACAAGCTATGCTACATTGACAAAAGAGATAATTTTCATCTTGTTCATCATACGGTAAACTGTCATTAATTACGCTGTAAGAAGTCCATAAACTGAGTACATCTGACACTGATAAAGCAGGAGCGGGCTGTTTATTCATGGAAAAACTGCTTCTGCCTCACAGGCCTGGATGTTCACTAGACGCTTTTTCCCGGCCAAGGTTTCCCCCTGGTGTCAGCGATGAACAATATTGCCAGATTTCCAATATCGCGGCGCTGTCCGAAGCAGGGGGACTCTGTGTGCGAAGGGAAGGTGCCGGTGAGGGGCTGGCTGCAGGCAGGACTGAGCTGCCGAGGGCAGCGCTCCGCATGGATTCTCCGCCCGTGGCACTTCTCCCCTCCGCTCCTTAAGCAGAATTGTTACCCATCTGTTTTGCCATGTCTTAGACAAAAAGCCACACGCAGTTCGGCACGATCAGGCTGCCCAGGGAAGCTGTGGATGTCCCATCCCTGGCAGTGTGTAAGGCCAGGCTGGACGGGGCTCTGAACACCCCGGTCCAGAGGGAAATATCCCCGCCCGTGGCGGCGGCAGGGAGCGGGGCGGTCACTGGGCACCCGCCGCCATTGCCCCCCCACGCCTACATCTCCCGTCGTGCCGCGCGGCGCGCTGCGGGCGGGGCGGCGCGGGCAGCTGTGCGCAGGCGCGGCGGTCGCGCGGCGGTCGGTCGNGGAGGGCTGATCCCGGCGGGATGGCCGGGAGGAGCCGTCGTGGATTGGAGGCGAGCGCAAAGCTTCGAAGAGCCGAAGGGGCAGGCGCCGCTGCGTGGGCCGGCGCCGTGATGGCGGCGGGCCCGTGAAGAGGGCCCGGCCGCTTGGGCAGGCCGCAGGCCTGGCGCAGTCCCGATCCTCACGGCTTCTCGAAAGGAGGGAGGAGCAGATGGCCGCTTGCTGCGGGTTCGTGCTTCCCGAGGGCTTTTCCGCACCTTCTGAGTAGTCAGCGAGCGAACTCGATTTCATTGTGGTAGGAGCGACGTGTGAAGCTCCGCGCCTCGCTGGTGTCAATACAGATCTCGCATCCATTGTGCTCCTTGATAATGAGTAAATAACGCGCGGATGGGTTGTTCGTGAGTCTTTCGCAGCATATTTGACAGTTTCGGTGGTGATCAGTTCCACCCACCCACCCCGTGTTCATTTCTTTCCGTGATTCTTCTCCCCACTTTATTTTTCTAGAACTAAAAATATCGAACAGCAGTTACGCAGTCATTTTAATCTTTCAAATCTCTGTTGTTCCCAAAATGAGCGCTGTTGCCGAAGTGGCTGTTCTTGCCGTGTTTTAAAGCACACAGTTACGTAAGGCTGGCCTTCCTCTGCGAGGGCCTGCCTTTCCCTTAATACCCTCGGCTGGCCTGGCCAGTGTTTGTGTGGTAAGGGTGCGCCAGGGAAACCGTGTGTTGGAAGACTGGGCACTGCGCGAGGGAGCTGAACCAGCCCCCAGAATTGAATTTCCCTCTGGGCATCTGAATGCACGGGTGAGCACAAAGGAGAGAATGGCTACAAAGGGCAGCGTAGGCTCTTCCGAGGATCGGGGATTGAGGCCAATCTAAGTAAGTGCTGTCACAGTTCAACCCCTGGCCCCGTAAAAAGCCCAGTACCTACCCAGGCTTCCAGAACTCCGGCACTTCTCTGATGGCGTGGTAAGTGCGAGTAAAGAAAATATTCACTAGAAACCCAATGGGTGTACCTTAACAGAGAAGGTAAATGGCATTAATTCAAAATACTGCATCCAAACTGACTGGAATTATTTTCGCAGCTAACATGACATGTTGTCTGTTTACTCTGCCTGCATTAGAGCCCAGTATTGTAGTGCAAGATCACGTCATATTTCCATTCCTTAGGGCTCAAATTCTTTGGTTTTTTCTATGACAGCAAGCTCATTGACTGAGCCAAATAATTAATATTTTCCAGTTATGAGATCTTAAAAATTTTTAAACCACATAAACTGAAAAAGTGGCACCTTAAGGTAAAAGATGGAGTTTTACATAGAATATCTCAGATTATATATCCTGGATAGTTGATAGCTTTAAAAATTTGAATGCCTCAAATAGCCTTTTTTATTTTTGCTATTGTTGAAATCTCAATGCAAAATTCTTCTTCAAAACCAGATAGACTGTTAAAATAACTTATATTTATGGTTACTGGAAATCGAGATAATTTGATGACTACCATTTATCGTTTGTGTGCTAATAAAATTTTATTGCGGAGATTTTTCTAGATGAAAGCAAAAGTTTTAATATTTTTTGTTATTGTTATTCTAACGATTAGCATACGAATTTTGTTGTTTGGTTTGGTTTTTTTTTTTTTTTTTTTTCCCAGCAGCTGCTAACAAAATCTTTGAAGTTACGGTTTTGGGATTTTAAGTTTCATTATTAAAAAGTACAAACCTTGAAGTTCTTTGTAGGTTCTGCTAGAAGTCAGCAAGACAGGATTTTGTCCCTTCTCTGGCTGTAGAGAATCAGGCTTTTAACATGTATACCTGAAGGACAGTAAAATCAAATCCTATTTAACCAAGATTTCTGAGATGTAGAAGTGATCTTAATCATGCTATTTTAAGTTTGTTAATCTGATAAACGGTGCTGTTTTCTTTTTTAGCATCACCCTTAAGATGAGTGGCTGCCGTGTCTTTGTTGGACACTTGAGCTCACGTGCTCGTGAACGGGATGTTGAGAAGTTCTTCAAGGGCTATGGTCGCATACGAGAAATCCATCTAAAAAATGGATTTGGCTTTGTGGTAAGTGACAGCTTTGCTTCCCTTGCTCTTGCTTACACATACCAACCTTGGTAGGATGATGTCAAGGAAAGGAAGATGTTTAAGATAATAGTTGCAGTAGGAAATAGAAAATATTAATAAACATTTCAGAAGGCTTTTCATAATTTTGGATTACAGTTTTGGCCAGGTTTTGCTCAAAATCCCGGTAATATTCCAGCTACATTAAATACATTGTTTGATCATAGTCTTCCATGGGTTTAAAATTTACCCCTCATTTCTGAAGACTTTATAAATATTCTATTATGGCAGCACAAAATTCTGCAGTCTTGACCTGGAAGAAAAATTTATAAGAACCACTTAAGCACCTCTCTCAGCCTTTGCAGTCTGCTTGGTCATATTTCTTAAATAATGGCCTGACATAAAAGCAGAGTAGTTGGCTAAGACAACAGGTGTAGTAGGTGCTGGCTGGTGGATCCAACCAGCACAGCTTTGACGTCTTGAGCAGCTGAAGTTCAACATATTCATCATCAGTACATGTTTATAGGGCATATATGTCTGTCAGACTGTTAAATTAAATAGATAGTTCATTGTATCTCACTTACCTACCGCTGCTTTCTAGAGCCCTGTGCTCCTAAATGTCCAAATTTTGCAGCTTTCCAGATTCACAGGTTGACTCAGAATCAGCCTGTGTTTTAACTGTTATCTCATGGAAATTGAGAATTAGCTGTTGTGCAGCACTTAGTTCAGACTTGAAAGGCTGATACTGCCCTCGCATAATGGCAGGCTTACATGTCACTCCTTGTGCCAAGATCAGTCCCTTGAGTGAAGTTATTGGAAAGGAACAAAAGGACAGGCTTTGCCTACTTTAGTTTTACGTGGATATTGCTCCTTAACTCCTGCACACGGTGGTTTCTGGTTCTCCTGCATTAGGAGCTGCTTCTTGTTGACTGCCAGCAGGTAAATACCTGTCTCTTAAAAGTCTGGAGGTAAATGGCTGATGTAGACACGAGCCTGAGTTTATATTTAGAGTGCTCTTTCCAATTGCTGCCGTTTCTCAGTCGCATTTCCTTGAGTGTTCCTCTTCTCTTCCTGGGCAGGGCTGTTGACTCATTCAGGAACAACTTCTGTTCAACTCTTGTAAGCGAATCAGTCCTCCCTCCTCTCTAGTTCCTAGGTGGAACCATTTTCTTTTCAAAGATCACTAATAAGCTTGAATAATTGTCTCATAAATTTATATAAATAATGTAATTGTTCTCAGAATAATTTTTTTTTTTTGCAGCTGAACAACTTCTCCTGCACTTGTCATCCCATCATTGTGCACCCATATCAGAAATCACTTCCATTGTTTAACTGTGTTCTAGGTTTTGGAAGACTGACTATTGCCTTGAAGCTGCCTTTTCTTCCTGCTGAACAAACACAGCTCTCTCAACGTTTCTTTGTTATCCAACCTTCTGATGAGTTTTGGTTGCCCTCTGCTGGTCTCAGTCCAACTTCTCAATGTCTTTTATGAGCTGGAGAGACCAAAACTGGACACAGTGTTCCAGGTGTGGCCTAACGAATGCCAAGTAGGGTGTAATAATAGCGCCCCTTGGTCTGCTGATTGTACTCCTCCGGATGCAGCCCAGGCTACGATTTGCTGTCATTGCAGCAAGGCCACACTGCTGACTCATCTTAGCTGACTCTCCACGAGGATTTCCATGTCCTTTTCAGCAGAGCTGCACTCCAGCCACTCAGCCCCCAGCGCATTCTGCTGCTTAGGATTGTCTTATGCCACATGCAGCACTTCATGTTTTATCTTTCATTAAGACTTGTGATTCTTGCTTGCTTAATCTTTCAGCCTATCAAGGTCTTTATGTGGGATGGTTTTTCGTTCTGGTATATCCATTTGTCCTCCCACTTCGATGTCAGACACAAAACTGCTGAGGCTGCACTTGATCCTGTCATCCATGTCATTTATAAACACGTGGAATGGCATTGTCCTTCATGGCACTTTACTGGCCTTGTGCTGTCAGTTCATCGTTGTTTTCTGTTATTTAGGACTTGTATTTATAAAACATATTACAAAACCAAGTGAACATAGTTGTGCTGTTAAAAACATGTTTTGTTGTGCTTGATTGAAATCATTGCTTAATCTTTGAAACTAACTATATTTACTAAAATTTTGTAGATTTTGGGGCATAGTGTTTTCAAACTTCAAACCATAAAGCTAGATAGACTTGCAGATGTTCAGTTTGTTAGAAAGTAGTTGACATAATGGAACTTGTAGTTGCCAGCTATTGATACTTTCAAATGCTGGACCTCAGTTATGTGTCTTAAGATAATCTTTTGCATCATCATGCAAGGATGTGTGATGTTTCACTTGGTAGTGAAACAAATTTCAGTGCAGGAGGGAGAAGATTGCTTCAGCCAGTATTGCTTCTGAAAAGCAGTTTATAGTTATGCAAACACTTTCTTCAGCTTGAGAAGCTTCTTCTGTGTTGTTCGTTCCTTGCAAGCTGCAGTTCCACAATTTTTTCTCTCCATCTGCACTGTTGCCAGCAGTCCCTACCTAGCTGCTTGTTCTCTCTGCTTTATTTCTTTCCTTTGTCCCCTCGCCTCTCACGGTGTTGCTGCAGTTGTCCAGCCACATACAATGAACCTACCTGAGAAGCTGATCTGGTTGAAAAATAACACTTCTTGACCCCCACCTCCTGCACAAAGTGTGCTGTTATTCATCTGGGTAGGTTTCTTGACCTACTTTCCTGCAGAGCTGTACAAGCAGCTTTGCCAAGAACCAGTGGGCTGGATAGTGGGCAGAGGCTACTTGGGCTGACTAAAGCAGCATTTCTGCCAAAAGCAAAGTGACAGATTCCATTGCAACAGTGAATGGAATTACGCTTGTTATAGCTGCTCTGGACCCGCAGGTGGCCAGCGCTGAAGAAGGGCTTATGTTTCATACTCTTCTTACATGGGCATCTTTTTGCCCAGCTACTGAACTGAATTCACTCAGAAAAAATTAGGAGGGCTTTTTTTTCTGGTTCACTCTTTCTTTGCCAGTTCAGTAAGAATTTATCTTACGAGAGTTTTGGCAGTGCACAACTCTCCTGCATTTGTTCAGCTCATGCTGTTATATTCAGTTTTCCTGTATGTGGAGCTGTGTTTTAAATTATACGCCTTTAAATAATTTCCCCCACCTCTCCCCAAAAGTATTTTAGATATTTCTTAGCGAACCAGGCGATTTAATTAATAGGTCCTGCAAATAATTTATACTGAAACAATTGGGGAGGCAAAAGGAGTTTGTGGGATAGAGGGAGAAGAAATTATCACAAATAGGAACATCTTGGCTTTTCAGTCATAAATGTACTAGAAACTAGCTTCCTTATTCAAAGTTCTTGGTGGTGCTTGCTGTATCTTGGTGATACTTGCTGTATTTTACATTTCTACTTGCTGTAGAAATGTAAAATTTATAAAGAAAGCATGTTTATTAGTATTTGCATATACTGTGAGGGAAAAGACATTTTTACTCCTATTTTCTTTTTAGGAATTTGAAGACCACAGGGATGCTGATGATGCAATTTATGAACTAAATGGTAAAGAGCTGTGTGATGAAAGGTAAGTGTGATACCACAATTTCCCTTTAGAAAAAGTGCTTTGCATCTAAATGCAGCGCATTATCTTGTGCTGTGACACCCATTTCCTGTGGTTCTGTGGTGGGATATGCCTTCCATAACTTTAAAGACATTCATTGGTATCCAGTCTTGTTTAAGGCAAAAGATTAGTTTGGGACTGGAGGAAGAGTGGTTTGGAGCAAGGCTGACCCTTTTCTCTTCTTGCACTTAGTTCCCTTTCAAAGGTAACTCAGGATCTTCTCATTAGGAATATTAGTAAGAGTGAATTGAACTTATTTAGTATTTATCTGTCTATTGACCAGAAAATAAGCTGATGCTATCCTGTTATCATTTGAATCATTGCCCTTCAGGTTGCAGTAAGGTGAACTATAGTCATTGAATGTTGCAGTAATTTTTATTGTGATTATGGAGCTGTATTTTAGGTCATTAGGTTGTTATTAGTTATTTTAGTATTCTTTTCTCTCTGTGAGTACTCCTGGGCTCTGGTTGAGCAAATTCAAGTGTTTGTCTGAATTACAGACTCTTTACAATTTTCATGGAAATCCGAGGGAGGCCAATGAGAAAAAACACTGGTCTGGCTCTTTAAGAAGTGCCAGTGGTTGTGTTATAAATCATTGCTTGCAAGGGCAAGATAATTCTTGTTTGTGCACATTTGCTTCCAGTTGTGAAAAGATTTGAGTCAATATCAAGTACTTGAAGTTTGTTGTTTTAATTTTTTTATGTGCTTGGGGTTTTTTTTTGTTCCTGTCGTAAGGGTCACAATTGAACATGCTCGAGCCCGAAGAGGAAGGGGAAGATTCTCACAGCGGTTCAGTTATTACCAGTCGCAGAGTGGATCTAGGTAGGTGGTTTGGGCTCTCTGTCCTTTTCCTCTTCCAGTAACAAAAGAACTGGAGTTTTCTTTTTGTGGTTTAGGGATCCAGCTCTGTTTCCCTCTGTAGCTTCACAAAAGAAATTTTATGTTCTCAAACCTTGCAGGTTCATTACTATTACTTGCCTTCTCAGGCTGAGGAGAGTGGGGATTTTAAAGCAGTTTAACTCTCTTGGAGAGGTTCGCAAACCTATTGTGAAATGTGCCTTTGTCATGTTGTCGGCACTATGCTGGTCTTGCTTCCTGCTGTCATGTAAATGATATGAAAGAGTATTGCTGCAGTTGGATTGGCTGATTTTAACATTAAGTCAAGAGAAATGCAGAGCTTCTCTGTTGCAGCTTTTGTCACCAAATTGAGCTTACGTGATAAGTAGGATATTGTAGAGCAATAATTCAAGATATTTACTGTCTAACCAAGTTTTCACATTTCCAGTTGTATGGTTATCAAAATGCTTATTTCAGCACAGCCTAGAAAAGGAGCAGTGCTAGGGCACAAGATAAACACTTCTGCACGTGTTAGTAAATACCAGTTGACTGAGTTTGCTGACCAAGCAGGAGAGTCTCTCTCCAGCGATGGAATGTGAAAACCAGGACACAGCTCATCTCTAGAATGCCTCTAGAAGACACGCAGTATTTGTGGAGTTGTTCACTTTCAGTGATTAGGGCCAGTGGTGAACCTTGTGCCAGCGTGCAGTGAAAGTTCTGCAGGTTTGCATGTATTCTGCCAGACAACTACGCATTACGTCTCTTCATGTCTACCTGTGTCTAGGAAATAAGTGTGTAAGAATTTACTCTGTAGAAACATTCATAGCTGTGGCCCATGCATGGTAGAGTTTGGAAGAAAGATAAACATACATGGGACATAAACCTTCACATTAGTTGCAAAGTCAGAATTGCTGCCAGTTACCAGCCAATGTCTGGAACATCTAATCTGCATATGCAAGCATGTTAATTAGATTTTTTTTTTTACTTTAGTGGCAGTAACCTTGGTGTGGTATAATTGGTCCGAGGTCCACTCTAAAAGTGGACTTTCAGAGTAGCAGGTTTGCTTGATTGAAGGTCGTGGGCATCTGACATTGTAGTCACGTTTGTGATGTCAGATTGCCAGTGCTAGACAAGAAGAGGTTTGCAATAATGGAAAAATGAGACTCATCCCGCCAGTTTTATGACTCTGGGTCCTCTTGTTTAAATACTTGGAAGATATGGGTGTTCTGGAAAAAATTAGGGCAGTCTTCTAGTGAAGTCTAAAATATACTCTTGACTAAGAAGAATGAAGTCTGCAGTCTAGCAATAAGGAAATTACTTAAATCTTTCAGCAAACTGTAGAAAATGTCGGATTTCTTAAGTTTTAAATTCCTTACGCTGGAGAATTTTTTCCTTTGAATTCTTCCAGCCGGTATGGGCCTCCTGTTCGTACTGAACACAGGATCATTGTTGAAAACCTCTCATCCCGTATCAGCTGGCAGGTGAGTTAGCATCTTACCTTCTCTTTTTTACACCTTATTTTGCTACTCCGTAAGTAGACTGCGTGCAGTCTAATTTCTTAATAAAGCCATCATAAATATTTAATGTGAACAAAAATAAGAAAAAAGCTTCAAGGATTGCTAAAAATCAGCGTTCAAGCACTTACACAAGTCTTTTGTTTCAAAGCTGTGCAAATATAATGTAACTAGATTTTTGTAGTTGGGAACTGATTCTTAATTCTTTTTGCCAACTGATAAAACTCTGGAAGACTCTAGATTATTTCTAAAATATTGAAACATTGCATTAATTCAAACCATGTCATCCTTTTGTATTGTTATACCTGAAGGTGTATGCCTTTGTTTTGATTGTAATTTATAGTCTTTTCTTATGTTTTGCAAAATATTTTTTGTAACCCAGTTAATGATTAAAATTCTGGTAATACATCATTAATAGAGGGAATTTTAAGAGAGCTACTGTGTCGAGTATGCTTATTGTAGATACTTTTTTTTTAAAACCCAAACTTTCAGTACTTGTAATTTGAAGCTTTCTTACCACCTTTCCTTTTTTTTTTGTTTTTTTTTTCACCTCTTGCTAATGTTTTGCTAATATTTAGCTGGCTTTTAACAGAATAGCCATGTAATCAGTTATTTTAGTTGTGTTCTGTGTAGTGTACAGTGTATAGAAAGTTCACTTTGTAAGGACATAGCAACAGATGCTATTTACAAAAGGTGAGTGAATAGTGGAGTTTAGTCTTGTTCATTAACATATATATTCTTTGAATAAAGAGACTTTGATGAAAGTCCTGAAAGACGCAGTAGGACATGTTGAATGTTCAAAGCCTTGGTCTTGGAGCTACTTCCTCACAAGGAGGCCTGTTGGCTTGCCTGGAGCTCTGCTGATGTGTTTCGTAAGAGTTGGGTGCAATCCATGCAGATAAACAGTTGAACTCAGTTTATCTTCTGCATGACAGGTTCAGAGGGTTCCTAACAGAACAGTTGTGTTAATTATTGAATAACTAAGGAAAACCAGCTGAGTTGATGTGAAGATCAACTGGATTTAATCTAAATATCTTCTGGGTTTGCTGTGCAGTTACATATATGAAGAGATTGTCACTTGGAAACAACAGTAGGGACCAGAGAAGTAAGCTATAATGGAGTGTTAAGGAAAATAAATCCTATAATGCTGTTTAGTGTTAAATGCATAACTTGAAAAAATATTAACATTTTTGTAACTTTCTTTTACTTGTGAATATTTATAATGGCTTTATGTGTGCTTAACATTTTAATCTGAAGCCCACCCAAGTCAGATTTCATACTGGTGAATCTTTCAGTATTCTAATTGAACGTTTTAATGTCTCTTAAATATCTGATAAGTTACCATAAGAGACTTTTCCATACCTGCCTAAATAGACATCAGTTGAAGGTAACGACCATATGCAAGCTGCATTTACTTTTGAAGTTGTACTGCTTTGGTACTGACTATAGTGTTTTAACTTCTAACTATGCTACTTAAAACACATTAAAATAGCTAATCCATTAACAGTAGTGCCATTATTGTTCCCTTCTAATCCCTGCTAGGAAGCACACTTGTTATGGAACCTTGCTTTTAAACTTGCACACAGAATTTAATCTTTGGTGTGTCCAGATCCCCATGCTTTGAGAACATCTCCCTTAAAAGTTACTGTGTTGGGATATTTAAACATAGAAAAAGCGAGAAAAAGTTTGTATTCAGATCAGTTTCCTCAGATTGTTGACTATATTGTTAATAGATAATCCCATCTCTAAGTAGTAGACAAACTGTTAGAACTCTCCTTTTTTTTTTTAGCAAACATGTATTTCTGCATGTTCAGAGCTTTCCAAACACCCTCATCAGTTTCCCAGTATCAAATTCTCAAGCAGTTGAGAAAAATAGATCTGTGTTACATCAAGATATATTTTCCTGTTTAAGGTTGTCCTACACCTTATTTCTCTCTGCTGCTAAGGACAGCAGCATTTTCTTGTGCTATTTAAGGTGACCCAGAACAGTAAACTTAAGATAAAATTTGATTGTTCCACTGGTTAGGTGATACCAGGTAACTTTAAAATATTCCCATAATTACAGAATGTTGAGCTTTTATAACACATGCACACTACCTCTTTTAAGAAATAATGTTGGCATCTTAATCATGTTGACATTGAGATTACAAATGATATTTCATGTTAATGTTTCTTAGGGTTCAGCATATAGTGTGGCAAGACTATGGGAGCCTCAGTCTTGAAGCCTAAAGTTACTGATTTGGGAAATAATTGTATAGATTAACATTTTCTAACTTCCTTTGACTTACCAGTCCTGGTCTGGTTAAATTCTCATTGACTTGAGCAGAGCCAAAATTTTGTCCATCATCTCTAAATTGAGGTAATTTGAAGTATTGTTTTTAATGGTACTAGTAGGGACCAATTTCATTTGCTATTAGTGTTTCTTTATATTAAGACCTGTGAAACAAGGAAAATATCTACTACGTTCCATATGCCAGTTTTTAACATAAAACTATTGAATCAAAATACTAGATAAAACTAAGCTTTTTTATATTCTGTGGCAAATGTTCTAAAGTTTTTTCTTGGCTTTTTGTTTTGTAGTCTTTTGTTCCTTAAGCATATTTCTAATTCTAACCAAGTGCGTTTTGAACCTCTTCTAACAACCTTGATTTGGTTAACCTTCATTTTTCTTGTGTGGAGGAAAAAGAACCAAAGATTTGGGGGTTTTCTAGTGGCTGAAATTCTAGGGTTTGGCCTGTTCTGAATTTTCCTTTTGGTTCCTATGACACTCCTGTTTTTTGGCAGTCTAGATCTTGGTTTGCCTGGGTTTGATCTCGATTGGCTAGCACAGATCATCCTCGGGTTCTTTAGCCACTTCTGGAGACTGGAGACTATGTCCAGTGCTTTCAGGGCCTCTGGTACCTCCGTGAAGCATATTGCTATGAGCCATCACTGCCTTTCTCATGTAAGAGAGTTCCTCTTGGCCAGCTAGGTATTGGACAAGCAGCTCTTTGCTTAAGGTACCTTCTTATATCACCTGCCACTTGTGGTGTGCTGCGGTAAGTAGTGTGGGATTATAAAATACCAGATACTGTTGGGTAAAAGTGCTGCCTTAACTTAGACAAATGTTTAGCTTTTTAGTGACCTTTTGCATTACTTGTTTGTGCTTTCTCCTATTGCTAAGCAAGTAATTTTACTTGTCCACGTTTAGCCTCTGTTAAGTTTAAGACAAAGATGTCTATTGATGTGACACTATAGTGTGATGGATACTCAGATGAAACTTAAGAAAAAAATTCCTTTGTAAAATTTTTAATTACATTGTAGTTAGACCTTTTTGCTTTTAATTTTGCGTTGAAGCTGGGGGAGGTGAGCATAAAGGTTGAATTTGTCTACATTTATTGGAATGTCATTTAACTGGGGATTTAGTTATGAAAATCTGGATTTAGTACTACTGCACTTCTCAGTTCTGATTTCAGGGGCCATGTTGGTATTTGAAGTATTGCATTGTGTTTTCATAACAGCTGGTTTCGGGATGTAGGATTATCTTGAAAGCAGTGTTTTATTCACTGCAGCTGTAAAATGATGGATCCTTTCTATATGCAGCTGCTATTACATAAGCTGTTTCAGGAACTTTTTTCTAAATGATTTTTTTTTTTTTCATATAGAAATTAAAAAGCATTAAGCAGTTTTAGCAGGGAAAGTTTTAGGGGAGTATTCTGCTACCTGAATGATTTGTGTCCTGTTCAAACTAAAATGTTAACTTTTGCTGTAGGACTTGAAAGATGTCATGAGAAAGGCAGGGGAGGTCACCTATGTGGATGCACACAGAAACAACAGGAATGAAGGGTAAGTTCATTTTATGTCTTTGTGTGATGTGATAGCTGAAACTATTAAGGGTGTGAATTTTCCTCTAATACAGAAGAAGTGAAATATAAATCTGTGGGGTGGCTTGGATGCTGAAATTTTTCCAGTTAAAGAACCAAAACAATCCAAAACACGAACTGTCAGTGAGTAGGAGTTCAGTCTCTATTATCTAACATGAAAACAATGTATAAAAGCGGGAAAGGAAGGGAGAATTCCTTTCAAATGTTAAGTCCTGCTCTCTTTTTTTTACATAATCATTTATGATATGAGGCCTGAGGCTAAAACACCTCCTGTCTGTGGCTGCTTTACACTGGTTCAGCAGTCAAAGTCATGGGAAATGAACATAACCAACTTCCATGGGGAATACCTACCTGCCCACTCTCTGTTCTCAGTTCTGCAGACTACAAAGGTCCTGCACAACAAAGCAGAAGGGAAGGAAGTGTGAATAGAGTGTCTGTGCTGGCTAAACTGCTCTAGGGCCACTGCAAACCAATGCAACACAGACCCTTTTTTGAGTTCATATTTTAAAAACCACAAAGACTGGACTTTTCTGTTCACTGTTAAAATTCTTAAATAGGGCAGAAGAGTCTGCAAACTTGTTTTGTTTCATGGAGAGCTTTGGAATGTAGTTTAGTGAAGGACTGAAAGGTATTTCCTCAGCTGATGCAGGTTGCTGTAGCTTCATGCATTTTCTCTATCTCCTTACAGATGGCAGTTCTGGTATTGTTTAAGTAGATGTGAGAGGTATGGATAGCTAGGACTGTTGGTGTCATATTTTCTTATTAACCATGTTAAAAACTGGCTTTCAGAAGATAAAACAGAAAGCTGTGAATCAACAGATTAAAAAGGGCCAGACCTGCTTTCCTTACTTTTTTTGTTTCTCTGAAACTTTTCTTTCATTTCATTATGGTATACAGGGTTGTGGAGTTTGCATCTTACAGTGACATGAAGAGTGCACTGGAAAAACTGGATGGCACTGAGCTGAATGGACGCAGAATTAAACTGACTGAAGACCACAGAAGGCATAGGTATGTCACCTGGCTTGATAAAATTCTGCTGAGGGCATGGATTTGGGTAGTATTGGTGCCAAAGTTTGATTATGCAGTTTTTTGGCCCCAAGCTAAATATCACTGCACATAACCACTTTTTAGCAGTGTAAACAGATTAAGATAAGAACTAACTTGCTGAAACAAGGTAAATAGAACACTTTTGGATGAGAGTAACGATTTTTTTTAAAGACAAAATGCGGTGTTATAAAGAAAGAACTTCTTAAAGCATGAATTTTGGTATTAAAAATGTTTAATTTAAAGGAAAGCTGTTTCACAGTACTGTGAAATATTTGTCAAATAGTTGTGCAAGCCAACTTGTTCATGAGAATAAAAGAAAATCAGTTGGCTTGCTTGCATTATTCCTAAGCAGTTCTGCTGTTCAGTCATTAAAAAAACATGTTGGCTGCAGCTCTTTCATTATCTTCTTCCATGAAAAAAGGGATGCATTACTAGTGAAGGTGTTAAAACTAAGGCCTTAAAGTGTGCTGGTGATCCACACCTTTAGAGACTTTCTTAGCCTCTTGAAGGAAACTCTTCTTTGCATGGCATTTCTAGAGAGAATAAACACCACAGGTATAAAGTTCAATTTCTGTGTTTTTCTTGATAAATTAAATGATGCTTCAAGGCAGGGTGTATGCAGACAAAGAGTTCTTCTTTGATGGAGACTCCCCTGCCTAAAAATTGGTTTCTCTCCTCCTGGCAGGAGCTGGGGAGAGGCATCTTTTATTAGACAGTTCATATTTTGCCACACTAGCAGAGTGTCAAGGCCAGCAGTTCCTGATGGCCTTCACCTAAGAAGATACTGTCAGGATGGAGCACAGCAGAAATCCAGCAGCACTGTGAAATGGCTGAATGCTGTGAATAGCACTTTCACACGTTTAGATGGGTGTGCTATGCGTACAGAGCAGTTGAGAATTTTACATGATTGTTCTAAATTTAGTAAGAGGTGAGACTGCAGCTTTTAATTATGTTTTTCTAGAAGCAGATCTCGATCAAGGAGTTACTCAAGGTCTCGCAGCAGGTCCAGGTCTACAGGATCCTCCAGATCGGACAGCCGGTCCCGGTCCCGGTCAAGGTCCCGCTCCAGGTCCAGGTCTCGCTCTCGATCCCGCTCTCGCTCTCGATCCCGCTCTCGTTCTCGCAGTCGTACTCCTAAAAAGAGTTACTCCCACAAAAGCCACCGCTCCAGCTTGATAGCTTCTTCCCCCTCTCCCTCTTCTTCTAAAAGAAAATCTCGTTCTAGGTCGAGCTCTGCTCATAGCCGTAGTTAACCTGCTTTGAGAGATGTGTTAATTAATTGGATTCAAGTTTCTTCAAGACTTGAGACAAGTTATATGTGAGATCTGGGAGGGGAAGAGTTAACATGATGAAAGGGTGACCTCCTCTTACATTGCCAAAGTGCCTGTCATCAAATAGGCCATCTCTGTGAGGAGGGGCTGGCTGTCAGCTTTCTTCTTTCAGTGAAGTCTGGAGTGGGAAGTCTTTTTTATTTTTTTCCCTGCTATTAGTAAACATTTCTATCATAGATATATTATGTACACATAATGCTGAGGTAATGGGATGAGACAATACGCTGCTTTCTCCCTCTCTTGCCCCTACTTTCCCCTCCACCTCCAAGGCCTTTGACTTCCAAAATACTATGTTAGCTTTTGTCCTTGGTATTAAGTCTGAGAACAGGAAGTATAGATTTAATTCCTTTAAGGTTCTGTGGCTACTTTTCTGTGCGAGAATGAATGGACCAGATAAAATTAGTTTAGAGTTCCCCTTTTTCCCTGTTGCTTGGCTTAACAGGCTGTTTAAGTTCCAGCTTTACATGACCTTGACAATATGCTTAATTTGCAAAAGACTTTCAGGAATACACATTGGTTAGTTGAATATTGCTCACTCGGATAATGGATTAATACAATGTTAAGCAGTAATGAAAGCTGGAATTTTCTGTTAAAATGAGACATACCATCCAGATGTCAGGTTTATTGGGAATCCATTATAATAATTTTACTGTAATTCACTAGTATGTGGTATTGTATGTATAGGCCTTATTTGACAGGTGACTTCATAAAACTGCACAGAAATGTCAATATGCATGTCCATGTTTTTGATGTTTATAAAAGTGACATAGCTTTCATACCCAAAAGTGTGATACTGAATAACATGTGTATGACTAGCAATAGTCTTGATGGAAAGGAAGGTTATTTTAGTAATGAGAGCAGCAAAAAAAATTCCCAGGAAAAGTGTAGTCAGACTCTCTGGAATGCAAAGTTGTTTTGATTAATAGAAATTTCCACTGCAAATGCTGTTGTTCTTACAATTTGGAATTAGATTTTTTTTTAACTTCTGTATTGTCAAAGAAGGGAAACATTTTTGGAAGAAATATGTAAATTAATCCCAAAGTCTTACATGTATTTAAATGTACCATTCCTAATAAAATCAATCCTTTTTCTGGCTTATTTTGCCGTTTTGTTTAATTGTTGTTGCTGTTGCTCACTTCAGTCTTTCTGACATGATCACAAAGAAATTTATTTGTAGGTATACCTATATAGAAGCAAGAAAATGGAAATTAGAAACCAGTTATGATATATAAGTGACCAGATGATGACTAACTGGAGGACAGGATAGGATTTTACTGTCATGGCCAGCAGTGGCTGTTTGAATAAATGGCAAAAGGATTCTTTCTGCAGTCCTTGCAGACAGGTTTGTGTCATACCTTCTGCTCTGACACTTCAACAGAGGAACCAACAACCAAATGACCACGGGTGTTGGAATCTTCCTCTAGGTAAATTCATTTGTCACTTTTGAAATACTCTACTAGAGGTTCTTACATTGCCTACACAACTTGTGTACATATAAGGCTTCAAGGTTAACACCTTTATAAAGCCAAGTAACTGGTGACCCTGACCATGGCAGGGGCTTGGAACTAGATTTTTAAGGCCCCTTGCCACCCAAACTATTCTTTCATTCTTTGCATGTTTGGCATGGTGTGATCTGAATATGCTAGCAGTTCTCTAACTATAGGACATTTTCCTTCTAGAGGAAGGAAGCCTTATCCTACAGCATGCAACTCTTTACAGCATGAGGCACACCCACTTGGAAGTCAAGCACTGCAGTTAGTTGCATTTCAGCAACTGGCTGCATCATCCCTCAAAAACAAGAGCATATTTTCTGTGATGTTTATGGCACTTCTTTATTACTATGTATGTGTCAGTTTAACACACAGCTTTTCATCCAAGGATATCCCAGTGGTTCATAAAGATAAACTTTATTGTACTTGGCCACATCACATCCCTGCTTTATTGATGAGAAAAGGAAAGCGAGTGTTGTGCGTGCTCACCTGTGGTTGCCAAACAAAAGGGGGTGAGGAGGAGGAGGAATATTCCCGCCAGGAAGGCCAGGATTCCTCACTGAGCCGGGGTTGGCTCTGGCTCATGCCATCTACTGGCTGTCCTTGTGCCACTGCTCCTGGAAGGGCGTACGTTGTGTTTGAGGGCAAGACATTTCTCTTTGAAAACCACAGTGAAGGAGCAACGTGATTCTGAGTAGGAAGAAATGCCCCAGGATCTGTAGCCGCACCTGCTCTGCCCCTGCTCCAGCAAAGGGTCAAGGGCCTTGAGTGCCAGGGGTGGAATTCCTCCGCTCTGCCAGCTCCTCCTGCCACACCCCGATCTGAGAGCTAACTTGTACAGTTCCTAAGTGGAATTAGTCTTCTTACAGAGGTTTTGGAAGCATGTAATTTCCCATCTTGTTTCCCTCATTTCCACTCCATAGCCATTGTTTGCTGGCAGACTAAGTGCTTTGTGCATTCAGTACCTGAGGGCACGTTTCCCATTTTTCCAGACCTGCAATCAGTTCCCCCTTCACCTTCTCTCTCTGCAAACCTGCTGGAGAGTTGTTAGCCTTTTTTCACCCCGGGTGATTTACTAGGACAATAACGTTGCTTGGCCAACAGTTACACCTGGCAGAAGGCTCCATGCATGCCAGCCTAAAGGAAGGGATACAGCAGAAACATCAGGGAGCCATTCAGGCCTTAGAGTCACCACCAAGAGGAAAGTGCAAGGGTTAACAGGCTGGGGTTAGGAACAAGGCCAGTTATATGCTGTAGTGAAATACCAGCTAATGGCAACTCTTGTCTGGGTAGTCTCAAGATGTTCAAAGGATATTCACTACTGTTGATTTGCTGGGTCTAAAACCATGAGAGAGTGACGAGGGAGGGAATAATGTATGGCAAAACTTGTTTTTCAGTAATAACAAAGGACTTAAGACAGAGTTTCACTGGTAATTAATGATATTTTTGTATAGTGTGATGGCATTTTCCTGTAACCAGGGATGAACTGTTCTTTCCCAGTTCCTTCCTTTTCCACTCTAGAAATCTCTTGTGCTGTGTGGATCTGGAAAGATCCAGATCCAGAGCAGATGTTTCAGTTCAGACTTAGAATTTCTCTCCATATGTGTGTATGTACATATGTGATACATCACTGGAGACCCTGAGATCAGGTTCAGCAGGGTCCTACACACATGCTGGATTTGTTTTACCCAACAGCCATCTCTCTGGTGTTCTAAGGCAACTGATGTCTCCTCAGTCAAGAGTCCCGTGGATATTACTTTGTGGTTCATAGAGGTAGGATGCTCCAGGATACTCTCTTAAGGGAAGTGAGCACCCATTGGTATAGCTGAAGTTAAAATCTGAAAAGGCTCTCAGCCTAGAGCCTTGAAAAGAAGAGGTACCCTAAACGGTTGTTAAAATTTGAGCCAGATGTTAGCTGGGGGACAGAGTAGCACTGGTAAAGCATATGCTGGCACAGCAATGACAAGAAGGAGAGTTTAGGGAAACATACACAGTAAAAGAAAGGAAACTGGACAAAGTCTTTGCATTCACATCTACAGCTGAAGGAATTAGTCCTCAAACTCTGTGAATGAGACTATGGATGTAGGCCCCACTGTGACTTCTGGTTGGGATTTTCCAAGTGCCTCAGGCTATCAGGAGTCCAGGCCAGCAGCATTCCAGCTACTAGACAGAGCTCTTTCTCTGGAGCAGACTGTGCTTAGGCCATGGGCAGTCTCTCCTGCTGGTACTGACCATCACACAATCAGTATCTGGCCTCCTGACAGCCTATCTCTTTCATGCCTCCAGCCAAAAATGGAATTTACCAGAGCTGGACTTAAATACCACATCTAGTGCTTCAGTGTGAAGTGTTGGTATTGGTTGCACTGGTTTTGTCTCTTCTATGTATTTTTTCCAGTAAAGCTTTGGGTCACGCTGGCTATTTAATGAAAAGTATAGGCAAGCAGCTCTGCTGTCTCTTACACGTACAGCCATAGCCGTGTTCTCTGCATCACTGCCACTTCCTGTGAATGCCTTAACTGAAAAGTGATGTGCTCAAAAACCCCCACATTTTCTTACATGCTTAAAAAGTTTCCCCGTTCTTTTCATTCAAATTGTCACAGCCTGTTTCTAGCACTGTGCAAGAGCCATTACTGATCATGTACACTGGTCTTCCAGGTTTGCTCAAAATGCTTGCCGCAAGATTTCTGCCCACACTTGCCCTCTGTTTGTTTGCATTTACTTTCTCTTTCCCCAGTTCTGGCACTTGGATGGTCTAAAACCCACATCTGCTTATTGTACGCACTCTCTTGAATTTCCTTTAGTCTAGTAGCTCGTCTCTGTCATCTGTGAGCACCAAAATTCTTGCACTATGCTGTATTTCCCAGTGAGAATCGATGACACTCAGTATATTTTGAGACCCCAAATCTCACCGCAAACACCTCAAAACCTGTGAGTGAATTTACTTAACTCTGCTAGGACCTCACAAACCTGTGCTGTGCACTTTCCTACCCTCCTACAAGCCTCTCTGCTACCTGAACAGCAGCAGTCGCAGTGCGTGCAAGAGGAGTGTGCTGAGAGCGGGTTATGCGTGTGCTTACGGTGAAGCTGTGGTGTGACGCAGCACTCGGGGCTGCCTTGGGCTGGGCTCTAGAGCTGCCCACGCGCTTCTTCACCGCCACGGAGCTGTTTGGGTGACAGCGGGGTTTGCCCGGCACGTCAGCAGCGCGATCCCAGCGGGAAGCGCCATCACTGCTTCCCACAGGGCGGATCCCGGGAACCAAGCGAGCCGCGCGCGGCCCCGGCCCGCCGGCACCCGGCCCGCCAGGTGGCGCTGTGGCACCGCCTCACGGAAACCGCGCTTCTAGAAACTCCAAAATCGCCTCAAAATCGCGCTGGTGACCCAGAGCTTTGCCTTTGCGGAGCCCCGCGACACACCCACACACGCACAGAGCTCTGTCCTCGGCCCCCTATGCGGTTTTCAGCACGTTCACCTGCTGGGGAGCAGAAGGGAAAGCTGGAGGAGCGGCGCGGGGGGCTCAAAAATCAGCCACGGAGGTGAGCCATGTGCAGCTCTCCCGAAGGGCCTGTTTGTCGCAAGGCACCTCTGTGTGTGCAGGTCATCTAGGTCCCATCATTTTGACTCCCTGGCATTTCCTCGAGCCTTGGAAGTCTCTTTGTTATGACGGCCACCATGAGAAATGCTCTGAAGGGCTGTGGACCTGTTTCTCCAGCCCAGTGGTGGTTCCAGGGTTGCTCCCCCAATCCCCACAACATCTTCTGAGCGACACAGACCGACAGCTTCACCAAGGGTCTGGGCTGCCCACCTTTGTGAGCTCTGGCAGGGTGAGGGAGCGAGATGGAGAGACTGAATTAAGATCCAGGTATTAAACTGCAGCCCCTCAGGAAACCTACACAGGCTAATCTTGAGAGGAGTGGTTACAAAGGCTCGGAAGTAGTGAGACCTAACAAATGCTTCTGTTCTGCACTAGAGTGAGAAACAAAACTGTCTGCTGAGGAAGCTGCCACCCCCACCCCCATCCTCCTCCTTCCCCTTCACGTGTAGCCACAGAAGCTGCCCAGAACTGGGGCTGCACCCTTCTGCCATGGCCTGTTTCTAGACAGCATTAGGTATATGCTGAATATTGCCACTCCTCCAGAGGAGTGTGGTGACAAAGATGCTTCGGGAAATAACTTCTGGCTTGGTCTGGATTAAATTTCTTGTTGCATTGGTGTGACTTCTGAGCAGAATGGTTTTCTTCTATGTTTTACCTGATGGTTTCTCCTGTAGGCTGTCCTGCAGGCTGGCTGGGGGCTCTTTCCCTGCGTTCACCCGAGACCTCTGGCCCCTACCAAGTAAACTCCTCAAGGCAGCCTCTCCACGCTCCAGTCCTCTTCCAAAGTCATGGCTACCCCAAGACAACATCCACAGCCCCTGGAGGAGTTCAGGTCTTCTTCATCATCAGTCTTTTTACTTCAAGGGGACTCAGCTGGCTTTCTTGGTTCACCCTTGATACCTGGAAGCAGAATCAGGGTCTGTGAAGTTTCAAGATCCCATCCCTCTGCTTGAGGGCTTGAGGCCAGAACAGCCAGACTCCAAACTCATGGAGGAGTGAATCAGCTCCCAGACTTTCTGGACCCCTGCTCCAGCAGTGTGGCAACAAGGTGTTCAGATGCTTAATCATCTTATGGTCCAGAGAGGAGGGCAGAGCTCTGGTCTTGGATTTCCCTGATCCCTCTTGTCTTTCAGGAGTCCAGCATGTGCTGCCTTGCCTTTCTGGTACCTGCTGGATTGAAAAGCAGGGAAAACAGAAATGTTAATGATCTTTCTGTTGGCCCAAATTCCCATGTGCATTACTTCCCCAGGATCTGGAAAACCTTGGGCAAACAACATGGGTAATTTTCAACAGTCTCCATTTCACCTGGCTTCACAGACTTTGTTGCTTTCTCCTCAGCTTAACAGTGATGCCATCCACTCTGAGTTCAACTCTCAGGAACAGTGCCAGCAGAACTGGCAACACTCTTGCTCTTCCTATAGTACGTTGCCAGTGCACCTCCATCTTCCATGTGCTGTCATCAGCATGCACACGGCATCATTGGCTGGCTAACAGCCACCTCCCTGCTCCAGGGATGGGGGTGCCTGAGTCTCAGATCACGCAGAAGGGCTCCTCTTCACATCCCATCCTCTACCCTGGGTTCACTTGTTTTCCTTTTTACTCCAAGAAGCAGGTTCAGGTAATTTTCAGTTCCAAGTCCTCCAAGAATAAGTACCACAGTCAAAAGGTAGTGTATGGGAATATTAACCCAGGGTACTCAAAAAAACACTTTCCACCCTTTCATTTACTGAGAAAACCCTCCACTGTGGAAAGCTTTTCTGGTCTTCAGTATCTCTGGGACTTTTAGGGTGAGATTGCCTCTGGGGCTTGCCCCACTTCTCCTTTGAGGGACAGGTAAAGAGGGCAGGGGAAGTGTTTGCTTGCAGCAGGGTGGGAGGGAGCTGCCTGCACTTCAAAGCTCCCGAGGCTGTCCGCAGGCAGGAAGGGCTGTCGGTGACGCTGGGGCGTGAGGCAAGCCCGCCACAAGGAAATGGCGAGGCCGGTGGGATGTGAAAGCCGTGACTGTGTCAAAGGCAGGATGGAAATGTAGGGGTAGCCCTATTTTTAGCAGCTTCTTGCAGAACTTTGCTAGAGCTTGCTGGAGTCAGTGGCTGCTTCCTCTTTCCTTTATGTAAGCAGCACTGGCGAGGTTCAGATCTGTTTTTATTTAGCCAATACAACAATATTGACAGAAATGTCCCTTCAGCCCCTCGGGCATAAATCACCTATGGTCAGAGAGTCTTAGGTAAGGAGAAGAGAAAGCAAATCACACATCCCTGTCTCCATTTCAGGACTGTGAGAGGTGGAAACCGATGCTGAAGCCACAGAACGTGACTCTTAGTCACATCAGCAGGGGATTTTGCAAAGGAGGGTGCAGGGTGCAGGGCAGGCAGTGTGCAGGCAAAACTGAAGTGCTTTGTGAGGGCCTTTGGTTGAACTTCTCCAGCTACAAAACGAGGGTATCATTGCCCTGCAACCCTCACCTTCCTACTCCACCTCAACCTCCTCGTGTGCTCAAGGTGTGTGGAGGTGGCAGGGTTTAACACACCTCAGATTAGCATGGGGCACTCTGGAGAGCAGTAGGCTGCCATGGGAGTCCTCTGCCTGTTTCCCTTTAACATCTGTCAGTACTAAATGACTCCTACACCTGCTGTAGGGAAATGCATAGGGGAGAGGCCATTCCTAAGCCAGATGAGAGAGAAGATGAGGCAGCAAAGTAGAGGAGAAGCCATGGTAAAGAAGCAACAGCTAAGATATGACTTTTCTGAACAGGCTGTAACCATCAAAACATGTTACAGCCTGGCTCCAGTTGCCAGGGGTTCAGATGGGTTTGACTTGCAGTGTTCAGTTTAGGAACAGGTTGGGAAGGACAGTGTCCAGGCCTAGGCACCCAGAGCTCGCTCCTGGTCACAGCAAACCTTCTTGTCAGAGAAGAATGGGATCACTGTAGGGATGGGAGAAAAGCACATTCTGAGCCAAACCAGAGCAAACTCTTCGAAAGCCTGGCAATAGTAAGGAGTAGCAATGGGATGAGCAGATGAAAATCATGCTTACTCTGGCTATAGGGCTTGATGTGCCTAATAGGCAACACAAACCCTGTACCATGCTTGAGTCTTCCTGCTAATAACCTTTTAATACCACACATTTAACACCATTCCCAGAAACCTAGAGCTCCTCAGAGTCTCCCCAGAGTCATTATTTCTGCAAGATTCTGCTTTGTATCTCATATTTCATACTGTCTTTCATCCCCATGGCAGATGCATCAATTATCTATATAGGCTATTCTTAAGCTGGATGGATTAAGGCAGTATATGCAATCCTTGAATGAGAGATGTGGATGGAGAAATGCTTTGTAGTGTGGCAGTTTTATTTAGAAGTGGGGAATCCTTTACACGTAGGTGGTGAGGAGAGCAGGTGATGGCCAGTGCGCTGCTGTCCAAGGGAATGTGCTGGAAGGTCCCTTTGGCCTGTAGATGGCAGCCCTATTGCTCCCCCTGGCACGCCGGGAGGCAGAACGCCTTCCTTTCAAAAGTGGGCCATAAACACAGGCCTCACACTCTCTACCCAACACCTAAGGGCAGTCAAGGCTGTATTCTAACAAACTCTTTGGGCTTTTTTCTCTCTGGAAATCAGAGCAATAGCAGCTCCATTAGGCCTCACACCTGCACACGCTTTTGTGTGCTCTGGCTGATGCACTGGCAGCTCTCCTGGGGGGAGAGCCAGAGTCTCCTTAGCACATTGTACTTGACCTCTGGGGATACAGGGCTGTGAACCTAACAAGAATCTAAACCCTACTTTGCCAAAGCTACCTGTACACTAAATTGCTTTAATAATTTCAATATAAAACTACAGCCAAGCATTTAATGGCTCACAGCCGCCGCGACTCTCTGTGATTCCATTTTAAGGTTTGAATGCTTCTATTCTTTTTGAAGCATGGGGACAAAAAGAGAGAGTTAACATAGCTAAACACTGACAGATGAATCTTCATTCTCTCTTTATTTTAAATGAGATAAAACCCAGCCTTCTGAAGGAAAGGGGTTATAAATATTTCTGTATTAAAGATGTTGGCAGTGGGAATCATGGGAATCTACAGAGCTGGTTATTAGCAGAAAATGTTAATAAATTGTCTTTCTTATTAAAGTTACTTAGTTAACTTATTTGGAAGTATCCCATTTCTGTATTTCCTGAAAACTCATAATCATCACTTCTTGCATCCTCACAACATACTGTATTCTAAGAGGTGAGTGAGACTGTTACCCAGACTTGAAAGGTGTTCAGTACCTAGAGATGGGAACTGGGGTATAGTTGCCCAACCTGCACTGACATCAAAAGGCAGCAGGAGCAATGCCCTTTAGAAATCCAATTAGACACTATGACAGCATCTTCAAGTGCCTTGATACCTGCAGCACTACTCCTCAGACGATTCAGGAAGTGTGCGTCAAAACCCTGCAAGAACAAACTGCAAAGAAGGCAGATGACATCCACAGGGTACAGAAATCTGACATCTTTTAATTGATAGCTTGGGAAGGTGATAATAAGATAGGAAGAATCTCCTCTTGGTGTGTAATTCTCTTGTGCTGGTGCCTGGTACAAGTGGCCGGCCTGGAAGTGGAGCAGGGCTAAGGCAGTTCTGCAGGGCCTACAAAGCTGGGGAGCTCAGGAATGTGTTTCTCATGTTACGGGAAGTTCTCGGATCACGGGCTTGTCAGAGTGGATATACTTTTCCCAGTGCCAAGAAGCATAAAGGAGAATAAATATATAAGAAAAAGGGGAAACAACTTTTAAGATAGTTTTTTAGTTTGGTTGTTTGGGGTTTTCTTCTGCTTTAATAAAGCAAAAGAAAATTTGCAAGAAATTTATGGTCTGATTTGAATCCTACTAATGCTCATGGAAATCCCTTTAGTGAATACTGGAACAGGTCCAAGAAAAGCAGGTTATTATTCCCTTAACTTCTATTCACCATAACGGTTCCCTTCTGCATGCAGTTTTGTTAAATCTTGCCAGTAGATTTAATGTGAGCCTCATCAGCAGTGGACCTGGATAAGACAGCTGCCTCTTAACTCTGAGCCAGTGTTTCAAGGACAGTGGTGGTAAAGAAGGATGCCTTGACTGCATGGCAGGTAGCTGTAACCTTGGCCAGAGCATCCAGGTAGGATCTCTTATGCTAACACCCAGTTGAGAGGTGTGACCTCTGTGTCTTGCACTGAACTGCTCTGCCAGGTGGGTGACTTTAGCACAGCAAAAAAAAAAAAAAACACAGCAAAAAACCAGAACAGCTCAATAAAATGGTTTGGTTGTAGTCAAAAAGTGCAAAATAAGACCTCTTTGGAATAGGCAGATAATGGACCAGAAAATGGCCTTATGTTGCCAGGACTAGAACACAGCCAGGCACCTGGAAGCAATCTTTCCCCTTGTCTGGGAGACTGGAGATGAGAGGAAGCAGGTTCCAATCCCAGCTCTACCAAAGAGTGGGTATTCTTTTTAATCTGCCACTGCTACAAAAGGATTCAATGAGAAAACTCAGCTCTTGTTTCATTGCCCTAGGGACAGAGGAATGCTTTTGGGGAGTTTTGCACTTGCATCACTCTACACCTGTGCTGTCCTCAGCAAACCAGTTTGAGTTTGCAAAGCCAAGAGGTTTGAGCCTGGAGTACCTGTGTTGCTGGTAAGGACATAATTTCTGCATGGATCTGGATCTTTTCTGTTATTTGGAGAGTAAGTCTGTGTGTGGAAGAGGTGGTATGAACAGTGAATTTGGGCTTGAAACTAAGACTGAACCCTCAGTTGCCCATATAAATATCTATCAATACCTGGAAATTCACATTGAAGGTTATACCTACAGTACCTCCACCCACATTTAAAGGTTGGAAATATAACTTGGAATAATTTGCTAGCCTTCCTTTCTTTCCCTGTCCTGTTTCTCTGCTCTATGACTGGCATTATCATAGGGAATGTAGGCTCAGCCTAGACTGAATACGTTTTTGGGGGCGTGGTTTTGCATTTTGAGTCACAGGGTAGCTATTACTGCTCCTGTGATGTGGAACAGCCCTCACACAGCCCATAGCTCTCTGTTGTTCTGTGATGCTGGGGTGCTTTACAAGGTGTAGACTGGGAGCCTGCCATGCATGAACACAGAGGTTCCTGTTGAGGCACAAGGCAAGGAAGCTGGTGGTGTGCCACTGAAAACAGGGAAAGGGGGCTGCACCCTCCATCTTCTTGGGCTATAAACAAAAAAGCCCCACTTCCCATGTCCCAGGAAGCTGAAAGCTGCTCCAGATCCACCCTTATGTGAGAAGAAAACACACCCCATGCTTTTGCCAACATGTGGCTGCAGGTTCCTCACCGCAGCCTGGGCCAGCCCTCCCTAATGATGTGTGGCCCTAGGGTGGTGTGACACTGTGCCTCTTGGGAGCGGGGCTGTCCAGGCTGGTGCTGGAGCAGGCTTCCCCAGCTTCCCCTTCTGCTGGGTGCTGGCCCTGTGAAACAGCCTCCAGCCACCTGAAAATTCAGTATGGCCCTGTATCTTCCACAACAAAGATTTTGTTAAGCAGTTTTATTTTTCTAAACATTACGCAGCTCTGTTGCAAGCTTCCCAATGCCTGCCTCAAGCAGCTCATCTGAGCTGTTCCTCCCATGCTAATCTCTGTGATCTGTGGCATGCATACAGCATTGATGGGAACAGGACCTCCCCTCTGCTGCACCATATTTGCCAGAACAGGCATAACTCAAGATAACCAGATTTGAAACAATCAGAGCAGGAAGCAGCAATAACTGGCCTGGAGGAAAGGCAGGGAGGGAGTTGCCCATATTTAGGGGGCAGTATTTAGGGGGGGTGCCTGATTTGTGGTATCTGATCTCTTTTCACACTCTAGCCTCACCTACAAAGGCAGGATGTAAAGCTTGCAGGATCATCCCTCATCTCCCTGGCTCGAGCACTTGAGTTTGGATCTGTACAATGTTCTGTTTAGCTGTAGTGTTTTGTGCGTGGGTATTGACCCACGCACGCGCACGACAAAGAACTCCAGAGCTGCAACCGGTTCTGACACCGGTGTCGTCACTGAGGATGGACAAGGTGGCAGACATTCACGTTATTTTTTCTCTAGAGTACATGGTCCCAAAGGCTGGAGCTGGTGCAGCAGCTGATGCTTCCCAGGATTTGCACCCTGCAGTCTGTACACAGCAAACACAGCCAGTCTCCCAGCCAGACCTGCACACCGCGGGGGTCAGGACAGGCTGAGGCAGGTCTGCAAGCGCCTTCCCTGACGAGCTGATGGCTTAGTCACCAGGGCTCTCCACAAAACCCTGTAAACACCACCCACAGCTCCCTGCAGGAGTCCTTGCCATTGGGCTCTGCCAGAGCCCTGTCCTCCTGCTCCCCGTGCCAAGGGTCACGAGCTGGACCAGCAGCTGGGTGCCAAATGTGGGCTGTAGCTCAGTGCAGCCGGTCTGCTAGAGGTCATCACACGCCTCCTTAAGCAAACAGGGATCCACGCCAGTTGATAAATCATTTACGAGAAGTAGAAGCAAAGAACTAGATTAACCAGGTCACTGGGTGTCCTGGGGGAATGACGTGTCAGTGGAGCTGAAACAGCAGATCCCACACAGTTGCAATCTGCTGCCTTCTTCTGTCCTGACAGCAATTCATGGAAATCCCTGGAACTAGACACAAGATATGGAAAAACCCATTAGCTCATCCCAGTCAGCTCACTAGTTAAAGCAGTCATTCCCACCGTAAGTTTTCTGGCAAAGTTAAAAATGTCTCAAGAGAGGGGATTTCCACCAGCTCCTTCTCAAGGGGAAACTATTCCACCTATCAGGAAGGCTGCCCTGTGGTGATATTTTTGTAAACCAGAAGTTAACTCCAGAACCCAAGAGAGAAAAAAACCAAAAAAGGATTCTGCTGCAGGAACTGGGGCAGTGATGTTTTTCTGCCTGAACAGATACGTGCCACACAGAGCACGTCTCCAAATGGAAACTCCGTGGGTACACGTGTTTACACAAAGCCACCGAGGTGTGCTCATGTGTGTGTAAATACACCCGTGTCCTCCCTCCCCTTCCCAAGGCTGGGATGACCTTGAGCCTTCAGCACAGGCAGTGTGTTGTAGTGTGATATCACACCTAGCTCACTTTTGTGCAGCTCCACTGACATAAAGGTACAGCACATTGCTCAGGGGAGGGAAGACTCACATGAAAGACAGGAGGAAATAGCTGATGGTGGTGCTCCAGCACCCACTTCCTCTGTGAACAGGGAGAAGTTGCTTCTCCTCGGCTGTGTTGAGAGAAGAACAGCCACCCTCCCCCCCCACCTCCCCTCCCCCCACTGCTGGGGGCTCTGAGGCTTGGCACATTAAGGGTTGAAACCCAGCATGAATAGGAGAGATGGTGCAATGCAGAGCTGTCTTGCTGAGGTTGACAACAAAGGCCATGGAGATTTTGGCAGCTAAGCTTTTCAGCACCTGGGAAGCACTTTGGGACAGTGGGGAAATAAATTAGCTGTGTGAAATGTCATTTAAAGCCTTATCATTAGTTTCAGAACTAATTCTGCATTTAGATGAATGGGTGTAGCACACATTGTTGAGCTGGAACCTGCAAGAGATAGTGAGGATTGCTCCCTGTTCCCATTTAGAAACTTTTTGGCCAGCAAAACTGTAACTTGCTGTCTTGGTGGATTAGGTCTGGGAGCAGGGGTCTGTGGCTGGGGTAGGCACAACAGCTACACCAGCAGCAAACAAGCCCCGTGCTGTTCTGGGCTCTGATTACCTGTGCCACTGGGTGTTGACTTATGCCACTTAGAAGAAGGTGGAGTATTACCTGGGTGTTTGCTCTGAATTTGTGACTCCTCAACTAGTAATTTTATTTGTCTCTCACAGCTGGCACAGCTGCCTTCCCTACTGGGGACCCCTGAAATTTAGGCACTGTGTTTTGCACTGTTATAAGGACTGGAATTTCCTTTCTCAGCAGTGGTAATGACGCTGTGCACTCTGTTACTGCAGGACAGCTGATGTGCTGACCATACCTAGCTTTGGCCTGGGCTTTCTTCTCTGCAGGGTTCTTACTTTGTTCTGTTTAGCACAAAACACACTGAAGCATGAACAGGGGCTATAAAAGAACAACATGAACTGTGGAAAAGGATCTAACCAAGGAGGCACAGGTCACACTCTGGGCCTTGACTGGGTCCCTGCAGTTGCTGTCAGGTAATAGCCAGCTGACCTACTGAGCCCCTTGCCCCTTGCACTGTGCAAGGATAAGAGCAAGTAGAGCCCAGTAATATTTTAACTAAGAGATTAAATTTCTGGCAGTTCAACAACGATGAATGTTCTGTTTCTGTGGATGAACGGTGCTGACTTGAGGCTCTTCCATGTGCCAGTCCAAGCTTTCCTGCCACTGGTTACCCACATTTAACCCTCAGGCAGGAAAAGAAACCTCAGCTGCAGACACAACAGCCCAGAAAGGTGTTGTCCTGACTCTCTACAACTCCTGTCTCTGGCACAGTGTGAGTGGCACTTAGCTCCTAAAGAAGGGTCAGAGGAAGAACTACTCATCTGCCTTCGAGATGCTTAAGACTCACCCATTTCCCTACAAAGTCCCAATGCACCTCAAACCCACACATGATGGTTGAAAGAGATGTAGAGAGGCCTCTGAACAGTCCTGGCACTCAAATGCATTCCCTTCCCAATTTGAAGTACTTTTGAGTACTTTTTACCTCTCACATCTTGAAATTTGTGGATGTTTTGCCATTGCTCTCAACAGGTACAGTACCAGCCCCTGCAAGACAGGTCCCAAGCCCACAGAAATCAAGATGGATCTTTCTACAAACTTCGCCATGGCAATACAAACAAGTTTTTCATGTGACAAGGCAAAAAAAGCAACACCAGATTCACTGAAATGACCTATTGCAAAGGTTATATTCCAAAGATGAAAATACCAAGTGTTTTATTTTAAAGCAGAAGTTAAGATTTTTGCAAGGAAAGCTGACCTCCCCTTCAGCAGTGCAAAGCTGGGGCAGCAGCAGCTCGTGGGGCCCAAGTCCCAGCCAGCCAGACCAGCCAGTCTCAGAAAGGGGAACTGACTAATCTGAGTTGTCTGCAATGAGCTGGGCACGAGTGAAATCATGCCCTGTGTAAACAGTGTGAAAAGCAAAGGAAGATGATAAGGAGCTGGGGTTTTTTTATTATTGTTGTTGTTCTTGATTCTGTGTGGGAGAGGGTAACAACATAGGTGAGGATTTTAAATAGCAAAGCAAAAGCAAACAGCAGCGGCAACATGTGGCCCTAGATGTTCAGCTGTGATGAGACACTGAAGGCTCTGTTTCCCAATGCTTGTAGTGAACCACTTTTAGGAGGCTTATTTTCCAGTAAGTGTTCAGCACTTAAAAACAACTACCCTCACAAAGAGCTGGGGCCATGATCTTTGTCTCCTGACCGTGTGCTATGAGAGCCATTTCCACTTTCCACATTTCTTCCAAAAGGTTTGGAAGGCAAACATTTTCCTTCCATCTGCTCACAGAGCCATCTTTCCTCCCTCAGCTCAGACATTTGCACCAGGACTGTATGGGCAGAAATTAACCCAGGCCCCAAAAGAGAAGGTGGGGAGACCCTGCCCAGCATGCAGATTGCTTGCAGATCCTTGCAGTGTGGTGGAATCAACCAACACCCTGGTACAGGGTGTGTGCCTGTGATGTGGTGGAGGAGCACACGGTCGCTGATTTTCCACTGCCTACCTCTGTTCTGTGCGTGGCCTTGCGTTAGTTTCAGGCCTAATAACATCATGATATCATAATGATATATCGCGCTCTGATGACAACACCGCGTGGAGTAAGCCACAGCAATCTGATCTCATTCTGCAAACGCAGAGATGAGTGTTACTGCTTCACAGGACAAGTGGGTGGCTGGTAGATGGAGCTGGCACTGCCTATATTGTCAGGCCTGGGTGGGAACGTGACCTGCTGGATTAAATTAGGTGGCTGGGAGCTCAACGCCTCAGCTCTAAATCAGCCTCAGCGGTTACGGGTGAGTCACCAGACCTATCTGCATTCACTTCTTCCATCTGTGAAATGGTGACAATAATATTTCCTCACCTGATGGGGGAGGGAAGGGAGCGTGTGTAGAAGAATGAATAAATGTTTACAAAGCACCTTGTGAGCAGTGCACAGGCTCTGGATGTGCTTAGAAGGAACTGCGTTTTTCCCTCTGCTCTGAGTTGCACCATACTGTGAGGTATAAACACTCCCCTCAGAGTCAACAGTTTCAAATGAGAGAAAAGGGATAATTCCTCAGGAGAGAAACAGAGAGTGAGGACTTCGTGCGTTACCAGCAATTTCAATAAATTCCATTCAAGGAAAAGCAAAGTAACCTTTTAGAAGATAATAATAAAGCAGAAAACCAAATGAGCTGTGACCAGTATTTCTTTTGTGATGGTACCATGACCTTGGGTTTCAGTTCTCAAATGGGAACCAGAACAGAGAAGTGAATCCCCTTGAAATAAAAGTGAAGTTAATAACGGGACGCCTTTAGCTCTTACCACATCCTGTGTATGCTGATCACTCTGCTTGTAGCTGGCAAGAGCGCTTCTAGATTTTTCTTTCCCATGTTAATTCTTTGCTGAGTCAAACCATGTTGTATAAACAGTTGGGAAAAAGCCTTCCTGCATCTCCCCTCCAGCACTGCAGTGCCACGCACCCACCCTGCTCCCTTCCCATGCGTGTGGGTGCCTGTGCCCACAGTACTGCTCCTCTGCCCTGCTGTTGGTACAGACCCACACTCCCCACGGCTGGCAAAACCTCCCAGTGAGCTCTCGAGTGAATGAGCACTCACACAGCCCTGCGGTCTGACCCTTGCTCCCTGTTGTAGCTCACACTGTTTGTGCCACAGTTTCGAGCGCTCACTCACAGATGTGTGATGCCACTCGGTGTCTTGCTAGTGTTCACTAGCACTCATTCTTATGCGCATACACAATTCCTTAAGCCAGCACAAGCACACACAAATATGCACACTCTTCTTAGTCTAATACATGCACAGAACCACTTATTGTTTACTTTTTCTGGTACAAAAGAGAGGATCTGCAGAGGGATCTGGACAGGCTGGACCATTGGCTGAGGCCAGTGGTATGAGGTTGAATTAAGGCAAAGTGCTGGGTCCAGCACTTGGGACACAACAACCCCATGGAGCTGGGGGAAGAGAGGCTGGAAAGTTGCTCAGCAGAACAGGACCTGGGGGTGCTGGTCAACAGATAGCTGAACATGAGCCAGAGTGTGCCCAGGCAGCCAAGAAGGCCAGTGGCATCCTAGCCTGTATCAGCAACGGTGTGACCAGCAGGACCAGTGACTGTCCCCCTGTACTCGGCACTGGTGAGGCCACACCTCGAAACCTGTGTTCTGTTCTGTGGCAGTGGAGCTGGTGAAGGGTCTGGAGAGTAAGTCTGATGACAAGCGGCTGAGGGAGCTGGGGGTGTTCAGCCTGGAGAAAAAGAAGCTCAGGGGAGACTGCATTACTCTGTATAACCACCTGAAAGGAGGCTGTAGCCAGGTGGGGATTGGTCTCTTCGCCCAGGCGACAAGTGACATGACAAGAGGAAATGGACTCAGGCTGCACCATGGGAGGTTCAGCTTGGACATCAGGAAGAATTTCTTCACTGAAAGGGTTGTCAAGCATTGGAATGAACTGCTCAGGGAGGCTGTGGAGTCACCATCCCTAAGCATTCAATAAATGACTGGATCTAGTGCTAATGCTATGGCTGAGTTGACATGGTAGAGTTTGGTCAAAGGTTGGACTCAATAATCTTGGAGGTCTTTTCCAACCTTAATGATTCTATGATTCTGTGAAATGTATGCACTTCACAAATGCAAACTGGTCATACAGATACACAACTCAGCTATGGGACAGAGCTCCAGGCCTCTCCATAGCATCATCATTGCAACAACCTTCTGCCTGGGACTGCAACAACCTTCTGCCTACCCTTTGGAGCTGAGGGTTCAGGAGATGTGGATTAGTTAGCATATTAATTCACCAGTACAGCTAATTCATTGGTCTGATTTAGGCTGAACACATCTTTTGGTGCATTACTGGCTTTTGCTGCTGCTGCTGCTGCTGCTGCTTTTCATTCTGCTTATACTGTTGGAGGCGACTGTAGGATCCTCCCTCCATCAGCAGACTTCCTCTTATTAACAGTATCACTAAGAAAGCCTTTACCATCTACCACCCAACACTTGCTCTTCAATGGGTTTTCAGCATTTTAATGACACTGAGAAGTTCTGGTATGCATACTGGAACAGCTCCATTGCAGCAGACACAGTCACATCCACCACATGCTGAACCTGTAGGATTTTTATATTAGAGGTAACAGACTGGTCATCTTTGAGCTGCACATCTCAAACACACCTGAACTTGGGAGGAGAAGCAGAAATTTGCCCAGCATCCTGGCATTGTACTGGTGGGCCAACCAACTGCCAACTTCAGTAACAATTAGTGGGCATGATTTCTCAGCTCAGTGCACACAAACTGAAAGACACTGAGCTTTGGAGTCAGAAGACTTCTTAAAAATTGTTTTGATATGTCTAACAGTGCTTGCTCTGTAGGCCTGGAGATAGCAAGTGTCCATCCACAGATAAACAAAGCAGAACTGGCTCATTTCACACAGGACATCAGGCAACCATTGAACCGGCAGAGTTTCCTGCTGCTATGAGTTACCGCTGGACCTATTATCCAGTTGGACCAGCCACATGCAGGAGACCTAAAGAAAAAAACTGATCTTTTTCTCTCCTTGACCATCTGAGGTGCTCCCAAATTTCTGATTATGCTCTTGGTACTTGCCAAGTAAGACCTCCCCCTGAAGAGCTGTGGGCTGGTATCTTGGTGTTTCCCAAGTGGCACTAGAGGGCCCACATCCATGCCCTTCCAAGAGAGCGAATCCCAAATGCTTGACAGACAAGTTCCAAAATACTGTCAGTCACCTAAGGAACATAACTAAGAAAAAATAAAACCAGTAATGTTGATTTCTGTACATTTGCTTTTGAATCTTTGACTCACACTTCAGAGTTTTCACGTTTTTCTCTGTGCTAGCTAACATGAACAGCATGCTTTTCTTAGCTGAAAAATTAGATTCTCTTATGACCACATGGTGTATGGAACAGAGACTTGGAGAAAAAAAAAAAAAGTAGGAAAGTAGGAGGATTAGCCTTCCTCTTTTTTCAGCCCCAGTTGCCAGCAATCAATGTCTCATGTGTCTGCAACACCTTTTATCCCCTACAGAAAGCAAAGGATTGGCAAGGAGATAAGGAGGTAAGGAGGAAGCATCCTGCTGTGGATCTTCAAGGCTGCCTGGGCTTCACAACATGGAGGAAACCGTGCTGTGGAGCAGGGCATCACATCACCCCCTCCGTGCTCAATACCTGCACCAGGCCTAGTGTCTCTGCTCTTGTCAGGAGCATGAGTAGCTCCTCTTTGATGACAGTAATTCCATGATTTGCTTTTGTTTCTCAGCCAAAAGCCTACCTCTCTTGTGGATCCATGGCCCCAGCACAGCACTGGCAGCTGGGGGCACCCAGAAACCCTGACTGAAATAGTGACAAACATCATCCAGCCAACGATTTCCTCTCCCTGGTCATCCACATAGCATGTGGCAAAGCTCCCACCTTTCTGGTTCAGCCACCTGTAGAATGTGTGGCATTTCTCCCTCTCTGGTTTCCCCACAAAGGTTTCTGTATGCAGGAAAAGTTGGAAATTCAGAAGGTGTCTGTCCCCTCCCAGCCTGGCTGCCTTGCCACACACAGGGGACAGATGCCTTTGTTCTATGTCACTTCTCTGGTCCCCCAAACTTGTTTCAGAATCAACATGGTACTTTAGTAACTTCATAAAAATAAACAAGGGCCTGATAGCCGGGTCATACTAGTAAATGATTTACACACAGACCCCCCTTCCGTTTCTTATTGCATGGGTCTTGGCGCCACCACGCCCTACCAGGGACCACATTTGGCCCTGCAGTGTACTCCCCACTCCGTGGCAGCCAGGCACTGATGTGAGCAGGCTTTCTGTGCACAGGCAGGGCTTCACCAGCTGCTGCCCAGGGCTGGAGGTTGCCCACAAGGCAATTGCATCCAGTGGGTGTTGGCAACCTCTCCTGAGCCGGTGCACTGCTCCGGGTGGCTTGGCACACAGGGCGCTGAGTTCAGGCCAGGTATGAGCTTATCAGCAGATCATATCCAGCCGGGAACAGTACTGAGGCAGTGGCAAAGCACAAACTTCCTTGCAACTATTTTTAAAAGCACCTTTACATCTCTCTTTTCAACTTGCAGAGCACAAATAAACCGAAAGCATCAGCCAGTTGTTGCTAAAGGGAACTATTGTTTTGTAGCCTTCCTCATCCCTGCTGCAAATGAAATAATATTATATTCCTCAACCTCCCTTCACGGAAAAAGTCCCCCATCCAGCTCTGCATTTGATCCTGTTTCTATTCTTCCATGGTGCCTTTGATGGACTTTTGATCTTGACTCAGTATGGTCCATCTTACAATGTTTCTTTAGGTCCTGCTTCACAGTGGGCAAGTGGGCATGGACTGTGATGGGTACCAGGGATATATGATGACATGTTTTTCATGCTGACCCATGTTGCAGGTGTCTTATGTGTGATGCTTGAACAGTCATTGCCCTGTCCACTGCTGACCCCCACAACACAACTTCTAATTCAGAGTAAGAGGCTTGCCCAATTTCTTCTAAACCAGCTTGCTTTGGCAGTTGTGCGCACTGAACTTTCTCCGTCATGGTGGTTTGGTTTCCAAGTTTAGTTAGAATCTTCTGGAGTCCCTCCCAGTCCTGCCAAGACTTGCTTGCATTTATAATGCATGGTTCTCTGTTGGCAGCAAATGCTGTTGCCTTTTTATCCTGCTTCCCCCTTCACTGATTTTTGTAATAGTATTCAGAGGGCTGCTTTCATCTCTTCTAGGCATGGTCCCACCACCTCCTTCCACCCAGTAAACTTTTCTTCCCCAACTGGAACACTAGCCTTTTACTTGTAATGGATTTTTCCCCCATTCTGCCAGTTCTGACTCAATTTTCAATCCATTATGGGACTTTTCATACCATGGCTGCCAAGTTTGTTTCATTCTTGGAAAGGCTTTTATCAAAAGACCTTTTGAAAGCATAAATTACTATGGTCGCTGCTTGTCCCTGATGAACTTCTTCAGAAGCTCGCAGAAGTCAACTGACTAGTGGGTCTGGTGCTCTACCAGTGCTCCTTCCACTGGGTGCTGGTCCACCGGGGTGACTGGCACAGTCCTTGCTTTTCTGGACACCTCACATTATGCCCTGTCTGGCCTTTCTTTAAAAGGCAGCTGCTACCTGGGGCAGGGCAGGAGGGAGGAAGGAGACTGGGGTTCTGCCCGTTGTACTGTGGGGAGCACAGCAGGGCTGGTGATGGACATGAAGGGTGCTGACTCCAAGGCTGTGCCACAATGCCTTGTGTTTTCCTGGGTAAACCCCTTGAGCCCAGGTGTCACACAGAGCAATGCCCTGGCACTGGCACTGGCAGCTGTGCCGGGGGCTGAGGACGCTACTCTGGGCACTATCGTCCATCCTTGTGTGCTGTGCAGGGTCCACAAAGGGTTAAGGCTGGCAGGAAACACCTCAGACCAGTGTAGGACTGCCCAGGTCTCCCTGGGGAAGGCAGAGTACTGCAGCCAAAACCCCAGTCCACCAGGCCCCAGGGAATGGCATGTGGCAAAGCCATTCAAAAGCCACCAGAGCAGCAGCCCTGGTCCTGCCTCACCTTGGAGCCCAGCTCTTGTCCTGTAACGCTGAGTGCTGGTAGCACCTGCTTGCCATGCTGGGTGGCAGCATGGCCCTACCACTGTCCAACCCCACCCTCATGCCAGGATGAGAACAACACAGTTTAACTCTCCTGTGGCCAAATGTGCCAGTTAAGCTGGGGTGTCCTTGTCCAGGGAACTGGTGGGCACTGCCAGCCCATCCCATCCTCTGCCTTTTGCTGCTTTCCCCTGCAGTAACACTGAGATGATGTGTGTCAAGAGACACATCCAGAAGTGGACCACTGACCAGGAGGTTCAGAAGTGGAGGGGCCAGCATGCCCCCAGGATCAAGGGGTAGGTGCAATTGCCTGAGGTAAGAGCCATGTCCAGCATATTTAGATCTGGGTCTTGCTCTAGTATTAGTTTAGTTTTCCAGTTTACCTGTGAAGTGCTTCAAAGGGCACTGAAAGAGTCTGCAAAGGGCAGCAGGAGCATGAGCAACTGCTGAAGCCTGAGGGAAACCTCTCATGCTGCCGGGGCAGGCTGCAGTGGGAATTTTATCTCTGACTCCAAGATGAGCAGAACTAGGCGAGCACACAAAGCTTTCCCAATCTGAGTTCAAATGTATGAATTTACTATATCTAACGCCTCCCTGAAATCCAAACAGACTCAATTACATTCTCTTTCTGTAATGAATCAGTAATTATATTGAAGAACACTATTATTTGTTTGGCATGACCTATATAAACCCGACTTGGGGAGTGCATAGTTGGTGTGGTGCCAGTACCCTGCGTATTATTGCCTTATAAACACAACCATTGTTTGAATTTCAGATCAAAACAAACCGAGCCACGTCGCTTGTCAGTTATTAGATATCTTTTTCCCAAATGCTCACCCAGGCCGTATTACAATAACAATAATTATTATTACATACTTCCTTATTGTATGTTTGTGCAGAGGTAGCACATTTGCCTTTTTCCCACACATTAGTTGCTTCTCCTGACTCTTATGATTCACTCCTGCCTATTTCCCAATGTCCATGAGGTCTTTCTGCATTCCCAGCTGCATTTTGTCAAGACATGCAGATTGGCACACGGACTCATGGCGCTGTATTGCACCAGCCTGCAAAGGGTTGCAAACCAGCACAGGGGCTTTGTTCCTTGAGGGAATATACAAACTGAAGAAAGATGTGGACCCTGCCCCCAGGTGCTTTATAAATATTTAACTTGGTCTGATAATGTGATAAGGGCTGATAATGTGATTTGGACAGACTAAAACCCAGCCCTGCTTGGGCAGGGTTGCAAATGGACCTTTTGTGGGAAACAGGGTGGGAGGGGGGCAAGCCAGAGCAGCCAAGTGATGATACTTTCCACAGCCACTGCCACAGCTGGCAGTAGGACTCACCTTGCCCAGCTTGGGACACCCAAAACGTAGCTGTCAAATCCTCAGCAAGTTGCCAATCTGCCTTTACAGTCACAGAAGAGAAGCGGGTGCTTGGCTGTCGGGTGAGTCAGCCCTTGTCAAGATAAACTTCGAGATACGTGAAATGAATCATACACTAGAGGTGCCTATTTGTCTCCATTGGCTATGCAGGAGGCCTGTCCAACTAATTAGGTTTAGACACCTCACTTTTAGGCACTGAAAAACAGATGAGAGGAATCGTCATTGACATTCTTCATTACTGGCCTGACAAGAGAGGCAGTGGGAGAGGCTCCCTGGAAATGCCCTACCAGATTTGGAGCTAACCAAACTCCTCTATCCTCTGTGCACGGGAATCTGCAAAGCCTCACCTCCGTGTCCTCCCCCGTGGAGCTCCTACGGGCATAGGGCTCTCCAGCCATGCCCGGCTGGCAGAGACGAAAACATGTTCCCTGCTGAGGTCTGAATGAGGCAACGGTCTTGTGGGAAAAGATATAATAATGGAGCTGAAGTTTGTATTATAATGCATTCAGAACAGGCAGGAGGAACAAAAAAAAAAAAAAGAAAAGGAGACTTGACCTTGGCTTCCTGCCTGGTGCTAAAAGTGTGTTTTGATGGAACGGGATAGGCGGGAAAGCAAGCTGCCTCCCTAATGCAAATATCTCATGGAGCTGTAAGATGTGTGGAGTGCAACCCATGTGTTTGGAAATAAGGTTATGACAAGCCCCACTGTGAAAGGACAAAATGGTATTTTTCAGAAGGTCACAGCTGAGCCTGTTGGAGGTAAGTGGCCACCAGCACAGCAAGCAGCAACTTCTGACACCAGCACTGCATGTCACATAAATGTCATGATCCGAAAGGCTCCAGAGTTGTCTTAGACTTTCTCAAAAAAGAAAATAAAAAGATGAAAGCATTTTGTCCCAGCACTCTTTTTTTGAGAAAAAAATCACGGAAACATTCCACTGGTTAATGTCGGCTGAATAATCAGCAGCCAGGGCTGCTGTGGCTGGAAGCAGACAGAGGCCAACAAAAACCACTGTGCTGCATTATCATCTTGCTTGTGTATCAGCTCAGGACCATGGATGCAGGATTTGAAAAAAAATGATTTTGTCCTGGTTTCTGAGATCTATGCCTTTCCATGTCCCCAGCCATTTGTTACATGCATTAACCATCCTATTGACACAAAGGTAATTGCTGTTTTGATATGCAGCAGGTGTCACTTGTTTCTTTTTTTCTGGAATCTGCCAACTGCCTCTTTAAAGCTTCTGGCACTTCCCTTAATCTGAACAACAATTTATTGAGGTGAGATATATTTGACTTCCCTCTGCCCTGGCAGGCACAGAGCCCTGTGCAGATTAGGCCAAGTTAAGGGCACCTATTTGAAGCTGTGCCTTTGCTGCACACAATAATCCACTCCTGAGGTTGGGCCCAGCAGGGATGCTGGAGACCTCAGGACCACCATGTGCCCGGCTGAGACCTGGAGGAAAGAGGATGCTGGCACGTGGCTGCACAGGCTGTCCCATGGATGTGGACTCTCCACAGGGAGGGGATGGGGACCTGCAGCAGGATAGAACACCAGTCTCCCCAACAGCAGCTTTGTGGCTCTGCCCCACCACTGATGAGAGACACATCTTGCTCCATACCTCGCCTTGCTGCAGCCAGGCTGGGCACTTCCTCAGCTCCCATTACCACACCGGCAGGATGGAAATCCCTTCTCTAGCTTCACGCACTTGCGGCATGTTCAGGGAGGAGATCAGACGAGTCTCGCGCCTTGCCCTAGAGGGTTTGCACCTTCACTGAGAACAGGCACACCCCTAACAAGAGGGAGATTTCTCTGCAGGAGGTGGTGGGTGCAGCAGCAAGTGGGCAGCAGGGAGATCTGTGGTGCAGTGTGAGGAGGCTGTTGGGCTTTCCTGCTTGTCCTTGTGTCCAGACAGGATGTGCAGACCCCAGCTGGGGACTGCACTGCCATGGAGCTGGGGTAAAGTAACAGCCCTACACCCAGGTCACAAGCAGGGAGACAGATGTTCCTTGTCGGGCACTTTCCACAACCATGCAGCACCCAGTCCTGGTGATGGTCTTCTCCTCCAGCCCCTCAAACCTATTGCCACACTGGTGTGTGTCTCAGCCCTGCTCCCACCCTCAGCACAGGCTGCATGTGTCTGGATGCAGCTGGACAGACCCCAGGATGTGGCTAGGCCAGCCTCCTGAGCAGTCATGACAAACAGCTAAACACTTGCATGGGCTTGCTGTCTGCTGTGTGGAAATACATTAATTGCATTAGTATTTCCACTGGAAATTATAACTTAGATCCATTAACTTCAGCCAATTTCCTTACCCTCGTCTGCTTAAAAGGACATCTCTGCTTTTTCCACTGCAGTGTCCTGTCAGTGCCACCGGTGCTAAATTTGTGGCAGGCTAGTCACATCCATGTGACACTTCAGAAGAGGCCACACATTACTCCACCTCCTGCCTTCCCCTCACTTCCCCCAGAGGTAGTCCAACATCTGAGCTACTGAAAAACAGAAAGCCCTTTTTACGAACAACTAAATCAGATCCCAAACCCCATTACTAATTAGTAAAGATGTGCTGTAATTTAGATCACCTTGGATGGTCTTTAGGTCATTCACAGGTGTAAAGTCAGGAGGATTAAGGGCTTATAATATTTGTCTGGTATGGCTACTACCAATTCCAGCAAAAATAATGGACCTAGCTTCTTGGGTTTCCTGCCACCACAAAGTACACACATACACACACTCTCCATTTTATGAATGTTTACATACCCGAGCTGCCAGGAATCTCACTCCCGTTGCTTCCCACCACCTTAACACACTTTCCTGTATCTCTGTGAATTTGTTTTCTCACCGAGCAGCTGGTAATATCCCTCTTGCTTGGGAGCAGGCAGAGACCTGACTTCCTCGGGTGCCAGAAAAGCCTGGCAGAGGGCGCACCTACAAGCTGTGGTTTCCATCTCAAGCCATTTACACCTCCCAGTGGCTACCCAGAGATGTTCCATGGAAGAAGTGCAAGGCCAAAATAAAAAGAAGTATTAAAAAGTTACAGACAGGTGGGGAAAGGCCACGCTGACATCCGCCTACTCCCCCTGAAAGGCTACAGAGTCTGGGGAGGTGCCTGGAACAGAGGAAACATCTACACCCGCATGCAGAGAGCAGCAGAAAGGCACTTCCACACCTACACCTCTAGGGTCACAGCCAACAAAAATAGCATCAGACCCAAAAGATATGTATAGAATAGTGACTGCAGAAAGCATTGGTTCATTTTACATCCCCAGCAAAAATAAAGTCAGGAGGTTTGTCCTTCCTCTGCTCCTCAGCCTCTGTACATCGGAGCACTGCTGCAGACAAGACGTGTCTGTTTACCTGAGGATTCCCACCAGACCAGGGAGTGAAATGCCCAACTCATCTGAAACTCACAGGGGAAAATGTTGCTTGTGACGAAAGCACTTCCCTTTCCTACCTTGAAACTTTGGGAACTGAGTGGTAGGAGGGGGAATAAACCAAAACACCCCACCCCCACCTTGTTTTCAACAATTCAGGCTTTTTCATACTCAAGTTCTTGCTCAGTAACTCTGACGCAAGCAGGTCTGCAGGCTTCCGACTGCCAAATGGCTCCAGGTGAGGGGAAGTGCAGGTGTCTTAAGATAGCAACCTTGTTCTTTTGCCACGGGAGCTGCACCATCATCAAATATATTTGTGGCAAAGCTGGCACTTGGATTCAGTTTACACTCAGTGCTCAAAGTAACCTCTTATTACCCTGGCGGGGAGTTAAACTGGGCAGAGAGTGCAGCCACCCCATGAGACTGCTCTGCAGCCTTTAGCAGAGGCCAGCGTGTGAACCCGTGCTCGGCGGCTCGGGGACAAGATAGTGCTGATTTGAACATCCCAGTGCCAAACTGGATCAGACCAAAGGTCTGTTGTGGCTTTCCTCTTACCTCCAAGAGCAGTCAATGCTTATGGGGGAAAACAGGGATGAGAGAGTGATACTTTTGCTGTGCATTGTCCAGCAACATGTTGCAGAGGTCTGCCTTTGCCTTTAGTAAACCTCCAGGGACTTTTCCTCCATAAATTTGTCGAATTGCTTTTTTGACCCGTTTTATACTTTTGACCTCTACAGCATCATGTGCCAACGAGCCCACAGTTTTATATACACATGCAATTGGAAAAAGTAATCCTTTAAATCTCCTGCCTTTATAATTTCATTCGCTGCCCCCTTCTTCTTCCCTGCCTTCTGGCCACTCTGGCTGGTTTCAGCTCTCGTGCATGAAAGTGGTTCTTAATTCCTCTGCTAAATGTGGGCACAGGTCTAATGCAGAAACTTATCCCTCTGTATTTTGTGACAAGTTTAGCATCTGCTTGCATTTGACCCAGGGAAGGAGAGGGCTCCAAAAGCAGCTCCTGTGCTGAGGACAAGTTTGAGAAGGGCTTGGGAGGTTCTGGACATTTATTCCTGCTTCTCAGGCCCATCTGTAGTATCCCATGTGGAATGTGCTGGGCCTGGATGGACTGACACACAGAAGAAGGCTAGTGAGCATGGCATTGCATTCATTCACTTTTTCAGTAATCTTCTTTAATAATTGACTTTCATTTATTCATTTACCTATCTTTATTCATTTGCATCTATCAAAGTTCTGGCACGGCTCCGGCGGGCGGTGTAAGGCTCCAATTTTTTCATTCCTCCGCTCGGTGTGAATTCATGCCCACACAAATTCCCACTCTGGCCCGGAGGGCTCTGACTTTTAGCCACGAGGTGGGGTGAGCAGCTAAATTCCTGAGCTGAGCATGTGCGCAGGCAATGCAAGGCAGACCACCATGGAGTCGGCGTTTGCCAAGCTAAATCACTGGAAAAAATTCCTTCTCGGCTTCAGCCTTTGCCACTTGATCCGCGGAAATGTGCAGCCTTAAACCCCAAGTTTCCAAAACAAATGCACACCGGACAAGCGAATACCACAAAAGCAGCAGGGGCAGAGAGGGCTGTGCTGGCAGAGGGGCTGCTGGCCACAATCCCACTCCGAGATCAGCCCCATGCCGTGGCTGGACCACAGGAGGAACCGGGCAAAAACCAGGCTGGGAGCGACTCGGTAGTGAAATAGTTATCTCGGCTGGCTTTCTCCTAACTCTTGGAAAGTCCCTGAAATGACGTTTCTAACTAACAATTAAAATGGGTTTAATTATAGAGAGGCTTAGAGCCCTGGGAACAAGCACCATCTACAGAACGAGTAAACAACTGCAGAAAATAATAGGCTGTTCGCTCCCCTGTCTACTCCTCACTTCTGGCCAAGGCGAGGGGAAAAAAAAAGAAACTATAAAGAGAAGGAAATTCGAGGAACCTGATTGCTCTCCTTAAGGAAATAATAATAATAATGATCATAAAAAAAAAGATCTGGAATAGCTCGAGCCTTGGGCATTTCTCTCGGTTGGTTATTTTGGTTGTTCTTGAAGACCAGAGGAGGGGAAAAAAATCAGCCGCCAGCGCAAAGTCCAGATGCCGCGACTCCAAAGCAAACAGAGGAGGAAGTGGATCATTTGTTTGACGTTTTCGGTGCGATGGCCGCTCGGGTCAGCGCTCTGCAGCCCAAGGCAGGGGTTTCTGTTCTCCCAGCCAAGCCGGAGTGCGGGGAAGGAGGAAGAGCCTGCAGTGCCGGGGCAGGGCCCCCTCGCCCGCCTGCGCGGGGAACAGGGCCCAGATGCCATTGCTCAGCCTTGCATGAAACACCCTCTGAAGCTATAGCTGGGGCGAGCCTCGGCTCAGCTGGGGCTAAGGGGAATACCTGTGCAGAGACTGAGCGCTGGGGCGCCCTGCTATTGACAAGCTTTCAACAGTTGGGCTCATTTTTATTTTTACACAGAAACTGACACCATTGTCCCCCCTCCTCTCCACCGCACCGATATCAGTATGAATCATTGAATCGTACTTTGTTTAGTAAAACTTGGAACAGGTCACTTGCTTAGGGACAATTTCTTTTTTTTTTTTTTTTTTCAGTTTTAGACTGTTGAGTCCTGGGGACTGCGAGGAAAGGCAGGATTTATCAAACACCTTTTTAAAGGGCAGACACGCATTTTAACAACTTCAATTGCTGGGGATGTGAGCCATTTCCCCTTGCAGAGCCTGCCAGGTTTCAGTAAAAATTTGAAAGGAGTAAGGCTCCGCGGGAGGGGAGGAGGGCGGCGGGGGTGCTCAGCACGAAGCCCTGCCGGGCGCACGAAGGGGCCGGACGCGGCTCCGGTGGGTTCGAGCGCGGGGCAGGGCGGGCCCGGCCCGGCACAGCCACCCACCCGCCCGCCGGCCGCTTCGCGTTCTTTTCCCCCCTCCCCGCTTCCCCTTGTCCCTCCCCCTCTCCTTCCTCCCGAAAGTTTTTTTGGGCCTGGCCGCCCGGGTGATTCAGTCGCGGTGTCAATCACCCTGCCCTCCTCCTCCTCCCCTTTCCCGCCGCCGGCTCCTCCTCCCGGGGTAAGTCATAAACTTTATAAGTTGAGCTTTCACCGAGCGCCCTGGAAGCGGCGAGCGGGCGCGGCGGCCGGGCGGGCTGGTGGCGGTGTCGGCGGCGGGGGGAGGCTGCGAGCAGGGGCGCTGGAGGCTGTGCCTTACCCACGCCGTGACTCCTCGTGTCCGAGTGCCGCTGCCCCACTCGCTTCCCCCCTCGCTCGCCGAAGATGTCCACAGCCCTGGTGTCGCCCACCATCTTCGACTTGAGCGAAGTTTTATGCAAGGTAAGGGCGACGGCGGGGGTTCCGCTGCCAACTTCGGGGCTTTTCAGCTTCCTTAGGGTTCGTGTTCGGGCTTCCCTCTTCCCCTCCCCCCACTTCGTTTTCTGGTCGCGAGCGAGTTCGGCGCCGGGACCGGAGGGCGCGGGGCGGGAACCGAGCGCGGCCGTCCCATTTCGGGGCGCCGGGGTCTCTCCCGCCCGCGTTTCCCGCCTCGGCCGCTCCGGAGGAGGAAGGGTGGGGGAGCCGCCCGCGCTCCCGGCGGGCTCAGCCGCGGCGCCGAGCGGGGGGGCCGGATCCTTCCCGTGCCCCGGGGGCCGCCGCGCTACAACACGCCCGGNGCGGGGCTGCGTGGGGATGTCGGAGGAGGTGGTGGCTGTAGCAGTGACGTGACCGGCTCTTGCTTTGTCCCCGCAGAGCAACAAGATGTTGAATTACAGCCCCTCGGGTGTCAGCGGGTGCCTGCTGGACAGGAAGGCGGTGGGCACCCCGGCGGGCGGGGGTTTCCCTAGGAGGCACTCTGTCACCCTGCCCAACTCCAAGTTTCACCAGAACCAGCTCCTCAGCAGCCTGAAAGGGGAGCCGGCTCCCATGCTGGGCCCCCGCGAAAGCCGCTTCCGGGACCGCTCCTTCTCCGAGGGTGGCGAGCGCCTGCTGCAGCAGAAGCAGCCCGGGGGACAGGTCAACTCCAGCCGCTACAAGACGGAGCTGTGCCGCCCCTTCGAGGAGAACGGCGCCTGCAAGTATGGTGACAAGTGCCAGTTCGCCCACGGCATCCACGAGCTGCGGAGCCTCACCCGCCACCCCAAGTACAAGACCGAGCTGTGCCGCACTTTCCACACCATCGGCTTCTGTCCCTACGGGCCGCGCTGCCACTTCATCCACAACGCAGAGGAGCGCCGCGCCGTGGCCGGGAGCCGGGAGCCCGCCGTCACCGACAGACCCCGCCTGCAGCACAGCTTCAGCTTCGCCGGCTTCCCCAGCACTGCTGCCAGCGGGCTGCTGGACAGCCCCACTTCCATCACACCGCCGCCCATGCTGAGCGCCGACGACCTGCTGGGCTCCCCCACCTTGCCTGACTGCGCCAGCAACCCTTTCACCTTCTCCAGCCAGGAGCTGGTCAGTCTCTTTGCCCCCAGCATGGGGGTGCAGGTGCCCAGCGGGAGCTCCCCCACCACCTTCTTGTTCAGGCCCATGTCCGAGTCCCCCAACATGTTTGACTCGCCACCCAGTCCTCAGGACTCTCTCTCTGACCAGGAGGGCTATCTGAGCAGCTCCAGCAGCAGCCACAGCGGCTCAGATTCCCCAATCCTGGACACCTCAAGACGTCTTCCTATCTTCAGCAGACTCTCCATCTCCGACGACTAATCTGGGGTTTACTCTTGCCCCTCCCCGCCTCTATTACGATGTTAAGCTGAACTCCCCCCACCTTGTCCCCAGTAGTCCAAGCTGGATGTTAACATGTCCACCTGCCTGCCTGATACCCACTGGCTTAAACCTTAAGTGCCAAAATTACGATGAGAAGCAATAACGTTTACAAAATTAGTGCCTTTTAACACTTTTCACTGTGACTGTATTACCTCTCCAGCTGCAGAGGGCACCAGCAGCTCTGTGCACTTCCAGATGTGCAGGAAATGTCCGAATCCGGCTCCCTCCACTGGCCACGTACTGCATCGCCCTCTCCCAGTCCCTTCCCGACTGGCCAGTTTCTGCTAGGCTGCAGGCATGTGGGCAAGTGTTAACATCCAGTCCTCTTTCTCCCCTCCCCTTAAAAGACTAAATCTTGCCTGGATCCGCTCAGGTCTGCGGGAAGAAAAGCTGAAAACGGACAAAGATTGTAACATGAGTGGGACTTCGACTGAGAGGAAGAAAACAAAAGAAAAGCAAAAAACAGATGGACTGTGAGAGACTTGATTTTGGTGCTAAAAGTTCCCCATGTATACATGTGACATCTTAAAACAAATAAAGAAATAGAGGGGTGGGGCTAACAGAAGTCATTCCACACACACAAGTTCGTGTAAACAAAGTTCCAGTAGACATAGCTTTAATGGTTTTGCTCTAGAGTACTTTAGACCTATCTTAGAGCACTCACGCCAAGCTTTTTATTATTTTTTTTCTGGGTTTTTAATTTTGTATAACTTTTCAGAAATTGGAGAGCAAATTTTGCTTGTCACTGCACAACAATATAAAAAGCTTATTTAACTTATCAAAACGTATTTATTGCCAAAACCTTTGCTTTTTAATTTTGTTCATATTTATCGGGATGATGAATCCATAGAATATATTCTTTTATGTTTAAATTATGATCTTCCATATTAATCTTAAGATTGTGAAGTGTCTTTTTTCCTTTTTTCCCCACAGTTTAATATATTATACTACAATGACATTTTTTGTAACTTTACACTTTTTTTGGTTATTTTATTTTAAAAAATGAAAAATTAATTTAAAAAAATGCAAAAACTGTGTTTGGATTATTTATTTTAGAACTCCCTCCCCCTTTTTTTGTGTTGGACTGCAAATGGAGTTGTTGTGCATCTTTGCCTTTTCTCTTCTTCTCCTCTTCTCCTCTCCCGGGTCTTGCCTACCTGGGCTTTAGAATGTACATACCTGAGCTCTGTTGCGAGACAACGTGGAAGGAAGACCTTTATCTTCCTCTTATTGTATAGTTTCTTCAAGGAGAAAAGCCTTGGGCTCAAAGTGCCTATCTGAAGACATTCCAAATACAGTTTGTCTTTGCATTTCTGTATTCCAAGTTTGGAGTTTTCCTTGCCAAGGTGAATGGGACTGGCACAAAGAGAATAATGAATGTAATTTTTTTTTCCCCCTGTTACTGTTCGCTACACTGCTTTTTCTTCCTCTTTGTGTGAGTTTATTTAAAAGAGAATCTCTTTTGTAATGACTGTTTGCAGTTTAAATCAATAAACCCCAAGTTTTTTCAAGAAACTGACAGTGGAGCTGGTTTTACTTGCAAAAATTGAGGGGCTGATTTTAGACAGCCCCACAAATGCAGGTGCTTCCCTTCTCTTGGCCCTTGAAGTGCCTGCAGTGTTCCCAGGTGTCCCTCCATCATTCCTCACTGATGCAGCGGGTAGGCCATGCAAGTGCTTGGGAGCAAATACCTGGTGTGACCTACCCTGGTGGCCTCTAACCTTCTCTGTCTCTTATGGAGTGCTTGAGTCACTCAGTCTGTTCCTGACAAGTTCTTTCTCATGAGCATGGCTTAAACCTGGGATTGGCTTTTGTTGCTTGCGTGTTTTGTGTGTTCCTGCATAGCTCCTTCCTCTTCAAGGAGGGATTGATTATGTGTTTTGAGTGAGGCTGAAGTGGGATGTCAAAGTGTTAGAGATACTCCAAATCTCAGTCTTGGCTTCTTGGTGGTACTGGTCTGCTTGCACAGACGGGCCCTTTGGTGCTGTGGGGGGGAGAGCAACATGAACCCCCAGTGAAGGCTCAAGTAGCATGCACACATCAACCTGCTATCCCATTTAAGCCTTTGTACACTTTGAAGTATCAGCAATCCCAGAAACTTCTCAGGTCATTGGTTTTGTTTAGGAACATATCCTTGCCAGCACTGCTCATGGTGTACAGTCTCGTGTTTTCACCTTTGAGCTCTTCTATGGAGCAAGCTTTTGCTTTCAAACTGAGGCTGAAATGTTGCTGCTGAACCACCAATCCTTCAGCTGTCTTAACATGCCTCAGTGCTCAGGTTTCCTAATTCATGTTGGAAAAGTTCCTGCCAAACAAAAGCTGTAGGATACCTCAAGGCTTACACTGGTGAACCAACCTTCTCTGCTGTTAGCTCTATGCACTTGTGTGGTCTGGCACTAAAGGTGAGCTGGGTGGAGGAAATACGGAGGAAGAAGGGTGTTGCTGATGGAAGCTGCTTCCCTTGAACACACAAAAGCTATGTGGGGAGTTTGTTTGGCAGATACTGATGTAAGTTAGTGCACAGTGTGGTCTGCATGCTGATCTCTGAGAGAAGAGCCTCAGGCACAGCTTCAGCACTGCTGGCCTTCAGCAGTACCTTTGCAGCCTTGCTCCTAGACATCAAGGCAATGAGCCACATGTGAGGGATGGGTTCTGCCCCGGAACCTTGTGCCCAGTTGCAGCAAGTGCCCAGGTGTGCCTCCTCAGCTGCTGGGAATCAAGCTGTTGGCCCCTGAAGAGTAAGAGTATCTGATCTGGAGGGGATCCCAGGTCTATTGCAGGGCACAAACATGGAACTTCAAACTGCTTGCTTCCTTTCTGGACTTTCAGTGCAGCTCTTCAAACAAATAGTCTTTGACCAGTTAATAATTGATGAATAAAATAACTGTATCAGTTGCACAATGCTATTGGTATGACAAACAACCAGGAAGCTATGCTAGAAGTAGGTCTTTGCCCATGGTATTTGGGTACTTCCCTTGCCCTTCAAGTGCACTGATTCTGGGAAGCCAGCACTGTTTTTCTTCTTTGAGTTTATTAATGATATATGCTTGGTCACTCTGGGTTTTGCTTTTTGAAACTAACCTTGAGCTGCTTCATGCAGGGGATAGAGAAGAGCAGAACAGGATGCAAGAGCCTTCAGCAGTGAAAGGATTTACCTGATCTGATACCATTAGGATTCATTGCAGCTTTGGTATGTGGCAGCAGACACTCCAGAGAGTGTCTCTCCTTCCTTGTACTTACCGTGGATGAGTTGTTCATGCTCTTTCTCAAAGGACTAGCAAGTTCACCTAGTTGTTGTTTAGGTGAACCTACTGGTAATGGCTGGTAATAGCCTAGGCAAGGCTCAGGAAAGTATAAATAGCCTATTCTGACATGATAGTTTTGAGAGACACATTCCTCTGACTTGAGGACTCCTTCACTCTAGCCTATTGATTTAGTGCCTGGGACTTTCAGAGTGGGCATAAAGTAGGGCTGGGCCTGTGCATCAGACCAGTTGGTCCTGGTGTGCCTGCTGTGGCAGGGCAGAGAGAAGCACCCACAAGATGCCTGTAAGGTGCCACGGCAAAGTGTGCCTCTGTACACTGCACAGGTTGTGCACAGCTCTTACTGTGGGGCAGGGGGACACCAATGGTGGCTTGTGCTTCTCTTTGCACACATTTTGCTGTAGTCATGCACGCTTGCTCTGGGCTCCTTCTAAGAAGGGACTCAGTCTGTGCCTCTGGGCTACAAGCATTTGCTGTTTTTTGGCTTTGAAGTCAGGTGTGTCTACTGCTATCCACCCTCAATATGTCTTGGAAATTAGAGCCATTGTGTATGGCTGGCTGTGCCAGTTGCCTCTTGGTATGGAATAATGTGATGAGTTTGATCTGCAGAGCTCTAGGTGGCTCAGATCCCACCCTGGTACCTGCCTCCCCCCTTCCTAATTCCTGCAACAGCTGAATGTATCCCAGAGACACTATTGACTGCTCACTGCTTTGCTATGGGCTAGCTGTGGCTTTTGTGGCAAAACACCTTCAGTTCTGCAATTAGGGCCTGTAGAAGCAGAGGCCCATCTCATTTCCTGAACTTCATAGGAGAGAGATGAAAAGTCAAATAGGGGTTCTTTTTTGTTGCTGATGATTTTGTTTTTAAAGGCAGTTGGGAACTTAACTGTCTGATTTTGGCCAACTTTTGTTTCGTATCACTTGTACATAGATATGGTGTGCCAGATTGCAGGAGATGAAAAATATCATTTAAAAGGAGCCCTGAAATTTTCCAAGTTCCTGGTCCTGACAGAGTTTGTCTCATGAGTATAGTCAAGAAATTGGGAGACAGGGAAAGAATTTGGAGAAGAAACACGCTTGGAGGAGTGTTACCAGCTGGCTCAAATTTTCAGTCCATATGGTTCCCATGCAGTAAGCGCAGTGGTCTGTGGATGGGACTTTGGGCTGCTGCTGCAAATCACCTGGAGAAGAATGGGCTCTGCCAGGCCTTTGCACAGCAGAGGGGACACGGCAGTGGGGCAGGAAAGGGTGGGGTCACCGTTGGAGATCAAGAGCCAGAGATTGAGCCCACACAGCGTGGGAATAGCATGGGAGAGAAAGAAGCCATGCTGTCTAGAGTCTGAAGACTACTCCTGTTCAAGTGCATGCCAATAATCTGGGTCTATCCACTGGGGCTCGAGAGCATCGAATTGAGGGGAAGGTCTGGATAATATATCCTGCTGGACACTCTCTGATGACCATGCCCAAGGATATGAGTGACTATTAAGATGCAGAAATACAGGCAAAAACCACAGCATGCCCTTTACACTTGCTAATTGCTGCAATTTGTGTGCTCTGTGTTGGGGAAAGCTAGCATGTGCTTGAGTGTGGAGAAAGAGGCTTTGGGAGAAGGTGCTGTGGTCAGTGTGTGAACAAAGAGGCTCCTGACTGCAGTGCTGGGGGTGTTGTGGGGGCTGGAGGCTGAAACATGCCCAGGGGCAGCACTGACACAAAAACACTGCCTGGGAGGAGTGAGACTTGTGCTTCAGGGAGGCTCCTCATGCCCTACATTACAACAGGCAAACATGAAGGTGTGAGGTCTGGTGCCACGCAGGGGGGCTGATGAGGCAGCTCTGCTGCAGAGAGCTGCTGTGCTGAGTGACCACATGCTCCAGCAACACGCCCAAGTGTGGTCAGTGAAGTGAAAATAGGCAAAAAATTTAAGAGTGAAGAACCGTGCCTTTCTTACCTGGGCCCCACAGAAGAGGGGTCAGGAGGAGCTCAGAGCAGAAGCAGTTTGAGGGGTATGAACCAGCCACAAACAGGAAGAAAGCAGCAAAACCAGTATTAGGAAGGAGTTAAGTGGGAGGAAGGGGTGAAGGAGTTGTAGAGGGTCTCTTGGGCTGGGAACNCGGCCCTGGTTTTAATTTCTCTTTTTTTTTTTATTACCACTGCCCTAACCTCTTCTTTTTGACTGGGTTTTGGTAATAGCTGCCGTTTTCTGAGCAAACAGAGGACTGGAATTCTCCCGGCCTGAGCTCCAACTGCAAATTAATCTCTTTTCATAGTTTCGTTTTATGTCCACCCACTATCCCCACCACATTAACTCAGTCAACACATGGAAGTGAAATTTTTCCATCCAGGATCCTGCGGGTTGTAAGGCTGTTGTGGAGCACGTGATTGCCAGTTCCAGAGTTTTCTTGCACCTCTGGGTGGAAGGAAGTTTTCTCATCCCCCACATATGCGAGCGGTTGCCGGTGGGATGTGAAAGGTTTTAACAACTGGACTTGGTGGAAACATTTCAGGGTTCAGCAGCATTCCTGTGTGTATTTAAAGTCCCAGCGCAGCAGCCGGGTGGAGGCACAGCCGCAGGTATGGCACGTTTGCAGTAGCTCGGTGCTGCCACACCACTGCTCAGCAAATGAGCCGGGCAGGGGCTTCTCCATGGAGCCCTGCTCTCCCCCCAGGGTTTGCTCCCTCCCAGGCAGGACAGAAAGCACAAGCGATGGCGGTATCGACAAAGACAGATGGAATCTGCTCGGCCTATGCAGATGTATTTTGTAATTTCTACATGATGCCTTTCACATGTGGGCCTGGGAGGACTTTACAGGTATTTTGGGCACTCGGCAAATATATCTGCACCTATTCCACAGGTTTTAAAACCCTGTTAGAGATACAACTGCCAGGTAAAGGGGATTGTTTGGCAGTGGCACAGTATCGCAGAAAGAACTGCAAAAATAATTCAGGACTCCTGATACTTTTTCTCCTGTCATAGTCTCCAGGCAACAGCAAATATTTCTCCTGAATACTCTGGATGAGCAGATGCCAACGTTGATTCACAGGAAAAGGATGTAGCCACGCAAGCCATAGAAATGTTGTTTGGGATGGTAGCCACGGCCCCTAAGGAGACATTAAGCAATATGGAACAAAAGCCAATGAAGCTCTTAAAGCTCTTGCTGTGTTTGCTATAAAGAGATTTCTTGAGCAGTCTTAGGTGGGAACCTTTGTGATTTACCTTGATTACAGCTAAGTGGATGGAATATACTGTGTTTCACAGCTCTGGAGATGCTGCTAGGGCTTTTGAGCACTAGCAAAGTTCTGGTTTACTGAGAAGTTACAGTCACAAGATATGAGGAGAGCTTTTGTTAAAATAGCTTTTGTTAAAGGCTCACAGCAGAGCATAAAAGGTGCACTTCTGCTTGGAAAAAGAATGGCAGTGAAAAAATGGCAATGTGCAAAGAGGCTCCCTGTTTATTTTCCCTGAGTCTCAGATATTCTGTGCTGTGTTTACAAATGACCCCATTTTCCCCTGTTATTATACTTACAAACTTATAATGAGATTGAAAAGCTGAGAACAAACCTAGTTCACCCCCTCTTCAGAGTGGCAAGCCAAAAGAGCTAGAAGAGCTGCAGAAAATAATTTTCCTCTTAGGTTTAGGTAATGTGGGCTTTGGATTCATTGACTGAACTTGCTGACCAATATGTTGTGTTTCTCACAGCAATTTTTCTGACCAGAAAAACACTTCCAGTGTGGATGAAAACAGAACCAGAGATGTTTTGAAAACATGCAAAAGTTTGTTTCAAAAGCGAGCAGTTGGTAAGAAATTGAGGGCAGACAGCTGGGGGAGGCCAGTGGTCCATGGCCTGGCCTGTGGGGTTATCAGTGTGTCATCCAGATTGGCAGGGACTTCTAGTGAATCATTCAGACCTTCTCTTTTAACTGTGACAGGACTGAACTCCCTATTCTCAAACCACCTCTCAGGGAGAGGGAGTTGACTGTTGATAGCCTTGAATGTCTCCAGCACCGAGGCGTGCACAGCATTCCCTTGTCAGGGAGTTCCAAGGCTCAGGCAATTTTATCCTCTCTATATGTAACCTATACTGAACCTGAATGTCTCCTACAGAGGTTTGTGGCCACTAACTTTTTGTCCCATTGCCTTTGATTAACAAGACTGGAGCCCAACTTCCAGACAAAGTCCCACAAAATGGCACGTGTGGTTTTACCTTTCAGCTTTCCTGCCAGCTGTTCTCTTCTCCAGCCTGTTCCCAGGGAATGTGGTTTTCAAAACATTTTCATGCTTCTCTTCACATGCCTGCTAGAAATATAGGATGTCCTAGACCCACCCTGGACTTTCATTTTAAGCCTGGCTCTGCACTTGGTGATGCTGTACTGCCTTTGGTTCTTGAGGTGGTAAATTTAATCTTCCCGGCCTAATGTGGGATGAGGTCAGGAGAAAAGCACCATGTCAAATTATACTGGTTCTGCTAGGAATGCAATGGGAATCAGAGTTCCACCTCCTGTCACAGCATTGTGCTGCCAAGCAGGGCCCTGCCCCTTTACTGTGGGATGTCCTGGCTCCCCTCACTCAGCCTGGCAGTGGTGGGTGCCTGGTTATGCAGAGTTTATCCCCAGTGGGTTGCATGTATGAATAAGTGTGCACACCTAATATCTAGTAACTAGCTCTGATATTAGCACTGTGCTTCACAGCACCCAGGGTCCCTGGGCTCTCACCCCACTGTCAGGCTGAGCAGCCTGGAGCCCCCACCAGTGCACTCAAAGGAAGCCATACTCCTTCCCTTTGGTTTTCCTCCCCAAAGGAGAGATATTATTCCCTATCCCCAGGGAACATCAGCATTGAAACACGGAGTTGATTTGTTTCCATTTACCATTATCTTGGTTTAAGTAAATTACAGAGCTTTACAGCGGTCATAAAATTATCTGGCTTCAAAAAAATTCAGCTGTAGAGTTTGGTCCTGTGGCTTCCCTGATCAGCTCATTTCCAAGGGGCAAACATGCACTGGGAAAAGAAACAGCCTCTCCTTGTTCATCACAAATGGTCACCTCCCCATTGTATCAGCAGTTGCCTTGCCTAGTGCTGGTCACTGCAGAAAAGTACAGCAAGCCTTTCACCATGTGCTGCTTCACCCTTCTGAATAACTCTGCCAAGGTGTTTAAATCAACCAAATCATCCACCATCGCTCACCAGTGGCCACCACATCACCAACATTTTGGAATCAAGTTCTGCCCTGGAGAGGAGGCTCCTTGGCCAAGCAATGATGATCCTCACCGAGGGACTTTGGATCACCTCTGGCTATACTGCAAGTAAAATATTTTCTCTTAACATCTGCCTCATCTGGAAGCTGAATGGCAAGCTGGCTGGTTTTAGGAATCACTCTTGACCTGTGTTAGGATTTCAGCAATGAGAATCTGGTTTCCAATTGTGATATCATAAGGAAAGAGGATAGACCAGATGCTTAATGTATCCAAATAAAAACCCCAAACCAGTAAAATTTTATTTTAGTTGCTGAAGCAGAAGTTATGAATCTAAATACCCATAAGGAGTAGATGAGCTAGACAACCAGCAATATCAGACAGACATTGTTCTAGCAATGGTGTCTGCACTTTACTTCTGTTGGCGAGTTTAGGTAGTGAGGTGTCTCTTTCTTCATTTAAAAACTGGCAGATAGCAAGGTCCAAGATGACAATTTATATAATTAGAATTTCAAAATAATATTCCCCATTTTCTGGTCCATAGAGATTAACTGTGAAAAGGCCAGAGCTGGCAGAAATGTGGATTTCTTCAATTTTTGCACATCTTTCTTTGTGCTCCCGCTGGTAGGACTGGGACTGCCATGACTCTTTCCCACAGGTGGCAGTGAAAATTGATCAGGGGTCCAGCCTGCTCTTCGGCTTCACCTGAGTAAAACACAAAAAGTGGGAAAGAAACATGAATGCTAAAAAAGTAAAATCCAGTCCAGCTCCAGGTAAAGGCAATGTACCAACTCCTTTTCAGTGCTATCTCTCACACGCAGTTGGTCCTTGAACTGCTGTCATTTGGTCTGCTAGTAAAACAAATCATAATGTTCAATATGAAGTAAACCAGGAAGAGAGGAAGAAACTGCAATTCAGCAGTAAGCATCTGAGCAGTGTGGAAACAAGTGCTGGTGGGGACTAGAACCTGCAAATCCAGCCAAGGGCCCCTAACTCACAGGCTGGGCTAGATTTCATGCAGTGGGGAATGAGGGATAGGGAAAAACCTACTCTAGGAACTGACTGTATTTTGTCCAGCACTCAACAGCTGTTTTGGGTCCTACTTTGCAAAAGATTAAATGAAATTAAAAAAAAAAAAAAGAAAAGAAAAAAGAGGAAAAATAAAAGAGTGAGTGAAATTGAGATTGGGAAAAGAAACAGAGAGTCCCAAATAAGCATGTTTTTGATGGGGGAACTGGGTTTTTGCACCCTAGCACTGTTTGTACTTTCAGATTGTCAGCAATCTGTAGCGTGCTGAGCAGAGGACAGTGTGGTGGAAATACCTATGAAGCAGTGAGAGCCTTATCAAGGTACTGTACCAGGAAACACACCTCTTTCTTTCCTACTTCATGCACGATACTGTGATTAAAACCAACAGCACGCCTCATCATAACATGTGCCTTATCAGCCCCACGATCTGATGACAACAGCAGCCCTCGGGAGACCAGACTGACATCATCCAAAACCTCAGAAGCTCAAGACTGAAGTGTGTAGCTAGGCTGCAAGCTGTGCTTGACAGTGTTGATCTGTTTGTACTAAACTTGCAGGTACTTTGCTAGAGGAAAAGGAATATAAAAATCAAGCCCAAACAATGTTTCTGAATGTTCCTGACAGGCCGTGATGCTATTTAGCAAATGAATGCAGCAAGCAAAGGAGGTTTTTGTCCTCAGCAAGTACCACAAGTCTGCTCCACAGCTTTCTGTAGGTTTGAGAGAGGGGAGGAAAAAAGGTGAAAGCAAGACATGGTCGCTGCCTTGAGGACGGTGCCACTGGTGATTTGGTACAGAGCCCCACTTCCAGCTGGGGCTGGAATTCCCCCAAATTCAGTTGTGTGGGGCTGTGAGGTTTAGGTTCATCCTGTATCGGTGGAGCTCTGAATCTCCAGATACTAAACTTCATCACGGCTGGTTCATTGCCAGTCTTCTTGTTTGGTTACTGCTGGTTCACCGAGGCAAAGCATACTGGCTCTGGCCTTCTGGCCTCCTTTCTGTAATTTAAAATGAGAATTTCTACAGTCACAAAAATAAGAAACAGAAAATAGAACAGGCTTTTCTTGTGTAACGTTCAGCAAACTTCTCTGGTTTTAATTTGTTCTCCCTGTCCTGGGTTCTTCAAAACACCTTCTCTCATTTACGTCAGCATAGATTTACCACACCCCAGTTATTTCAGACCTGGATAGTAGCATGGAAAAAGATTATCAGTCATCTGGAGCTGCTTCCTTATGCCTTGGACAAAAGAAGATCATATGGGACCATATTCCTTCAAGAACTGCCTTTGTATTTGTACAGAACCTAGCGTGAGTGAGCCTACTCCTTCTTCAAGTTCGCTGTGCTACAAAATTGTTCTTCAAAACACCCTCTGCTTTTAATGTTGGGTCTTGGTTTGGTTTTAGTTGCAATGCAAGCTTTCAGAGGGAAATCAAGCCAGATTTAAATGCTGAATGCATGCATAGCAACAAAAGTAGGGCCATCCAGCACACGGATGCTAAGTGTCCATTTACAGCCCCCCCGGAGCCCAGCAGCCACCAGCCCCGGGCCATGCACGGCTTGGTGCGCCTCACTGCCTGCTGAGACCCCGGGGGAGGGAGCGCTCTGGGCCCTGGAGGACTTTGAGATGTCCCCGCGCCTGTCACATGGATTTGGGGAGCTGCTTTGCCAAAGAGACCTTGTCTTGCAGGGCATGCTCGCTGCTGCCATAGACGCCGCTGGCTCCTTCCCCTCCCATCACCTGCCCGGGCCGGCAGCGCCGGGCGCAGGATGAGCACCCGGTCACGGCGTGAGCATCAGCTCCTTCGGCAGCGTGGAAAGCACTGAAAAACACCCAGCCAAAGGAAAATACACGTGATTTTTATTGGATTGTCTCACTGAAGGCTTGGCTCAAGGGATGGGCTGCAAAGACGTCTGGTGGAATTAAGACTCGCCTTTTAAGATAGAGCATTAGATAAATCCGGCTGTGTTGTGGGACGGCTGGAAGCCTCCCCGAACAAGTGTGGGGAACTTGTAGTGGTTTTTGAGGCATAGTGCTATTGTCTGTTTTGTTGAACGTATTTCTTTGTCTTGATGAACTTTAAGGAGCACTGAGAACACAATGTGCTGTAGGGGGAAGACTTACAGAAAGACATGATTAGAAAATGGAACAATTAAAAAATTTCTTCTCCTACAATGTTTTCTAAAATATTCCTATTCTGAAGCACACTTGCTTTTTTCTGCCTGATACACCCCAGGCTCTTACCCGGCTCTGCTACATTACTCAGTGCTTTAGTTGATTTACTCTCATCATTGCCAAAAATACTGTAAAAACCCACTTTGAAATAAATGACACAGTGGAAGATTGTTGAGGTCGGGGTTTGGTAGGAAATACAGGTGGGATTTTTCAGGTTTACAGACAGCTTCTGGTCCCACTCCTGAGGAGGAAGCGCTTTTGAATGGCTCCTGTGAAATATGCTGATGGTCTGAGCATCCACATCATCAACTCCCCATGACAATTGCCACTGATTGACCACTTGCTGGCTGTCTCCGCTGCAGCCCAGGAATGGGTGAGTCATGGAAACAGAATTCCCCTTCACCCTGGCTGCCTCCCAGGCCCGCTGGGGACTGCATTGACAACAGAGAAGGAAAGCCAGCACTGCTTTTTTTGACACTGTGAATCATTGATCAAACAAAACTCTCCATGGACTTGATATCAAGGCAACGTTTTTCATGAGTGTTACCTGAACAATTACATACTAAGAGAACAATCTCAAATAGTGCTGGGCACATTATTTTGTGTTGAAAATTGATTCTGTGCTACTTCAGGCCAGAAGCAAATGTATACCATGTTTGCTAGAAGCTTTATCAGAAGATGCTGAAAACGATTGCTATGCTTAAGTGCAGCAGTAATTAAATACTGGTTTTCATTTTTGAATGATTTTCTGACATAGGGTTTGGTTGCATTTTAATAATCTCTAAATGGAACAACCTTCTTGGGAAAAAAAAAAAAAAAAAAAAAAGGAAATTAACAGATTAAGCCCTGGGTGCTTCCCTGAATAGAGAATTACTATTTAGGTGGGGAAGCAGGTTCTGTTCGATGAGAAAACTCAATTGTTTTTATTTGAGTTCTTGCCTGGAACATTACTCAATATTCACACAACTCTGCTACTGCAGCTGAGATATAAATACCAATGAACCCATACAGCGAGGTATTCAGAATTTCCCTCGAGGTATTCTCAAGTGGAAAAAAAAAAAAACATATAAAAAAGTGTAAAGGAATTTTTGTCTTGACACCAGATGTATGCTGGGAGAAAAAAGTGCAAGTCCTGCCTTAATGCAAGCCCTTTGCCTTGAAAGGAGCTTTTCAGGTGTTGTCAGCTCTGCCCACACAGCACACAGGGCCTGAGCGCAGCCATCCCAAGGCAGGGATGGTGTGGGATCCATGCAGGTGAGTCAGGCCAGCACCTGCCTCCTTTATTCCTTCCCTACCCACCTCCCTATCTTTCCCTGTCCTTCCCTGCCCATGCCATCCATGCACACCAGGAAAAGTCCTGTCCTCCCCTCCAAGGTGCTCGCCAGGATGTTTCCTGCAAAATTTCCATGTCTCAGGGAGTAGCAGTGCAACGGGTGACTGTGTGTAATCCCTTCGGTGCTGCAGTTTGTCCTGGCCTTTGTGGTGTGTCAGGATCCAGTGGTGCTGGGATCCAAAGCACCACTGAGGTGCTGTCTGTGACTCAACACCAATTGGATGTTTTCAGCTCACATGCCTGTGATGCATTGACGCACTTGGATTAAACAGCAGGGCATGGAAATGAGAGCTGTAATAGGAATTGTACCTTGTGTCTGGCATCAAAGCCATAAACAGAGCTTACTAGAGAGACCCCAGTGCAGACAACCCCCCCTCATCACTCCTGCTTTTCAAATGAGGGGGTGGGAGTGTCATGGCCCCTGCCAGTTTTCCCTTGTGGGAAATGCATCCTTACTTGCACACTGGAGAGAACTTTAGCTGCAGGTGCTGGGAGGAGTGTCAGTGCAGTGGTGCTGTGCTTATACCCATCAACTGTAATGGGAGGGTGGTGACACCTCGGCCATTGCCCCACTTCCTCCTGAACTGGGGTTTTGGGAGCTGTGCCACTCCATGCACTGGGGCACAGAGAGGTCGGGAATGGGATGTCCTGGGTGTTGGTAACCACGCTGCCTCTCACCGCTTGTGATTCTGTGCTGCTGCAGAGGCTATGGCTGCTGGGACAGGGAGGTGGCATGGCACAGCTGTGGGGACACCCTGGCTTTCATCAAGGTGAGCAGTCTGAGCAGCCATACACATTCTCCTTTGCTTTTGCTTTCAAAAACAATCATATCTGGGAGGAAAGTGGAGCTTCTGCCACAGACACAGACAAGGATGTTCTGGATTAGAGCAACAGGCCCTCTAATCTGTGAATCTTCATTCAGCCAAGCTGGGTGTTTCTCAAAGACACCTTAAGCCTCCCTGGAGCTGTGCTGTGTTATCCCATGGAGAGTTCAGGGAAAACAGTGGCTTAACCTGGAGGAGTTCAGGGAAGAGCAATGCAGAAGTGGTGGTGCACTGGGAACCCTTCTGGTGGAAAGGGCCACAGTTTTGCCACGCTGCCCTTTGACGGGGCGTGGCCACATTTCCCAGCCTGGCAGATTTGTATTGCTGCACTGGTCCTTCCTGAGGTCACATCTTAAACCCTCTCAGAGACGGCAGCCACTGCAGAAGCCCAGTGCATTTGTTCAAGGGGTCATCTCCTTGGGGGCACACGTCCCTCCAGGAAATAGTCCTGTGGCTGATTGGTTTCTGGGTGCAGTTTTGGGTGTTGGTTGGTTCCCATAAAAACCGGAATGGCCCACAATTGGCTGTAATGGGCGTCTGACTCTCCCTGCTGCATTGTCACAGCAACTGGCAGCAGGAATGTGTGTTGGAGCACCCTTGCTGGAAAAGGGAATGTCACTGTAGGGGCACCGGGACACAACGGGATACTGGAAACCCCTGCCAGGACTGATCTGAATTTGCTGGTTTTCCACTGCTACTTCTAAAGCCAAATTTTGGAGACATTCAGGTTGTGTGGGGGGAAAAAGTCTGATCCTCAGGATGAGGGAAACACTGAAAAGGATTTCTGGCAGTGTCACCTTACTGGTGTTCACCTGACTGGAGAGCCTGATATTTTCCTATTGCAGAAATTGAATTGATTTGTTAATTGATTTTTGGGTTATCCAGAGCCTTGGATAGGTTTTCCTTTACTAAAAAACAAAACAAAAAAAAAATCCATACAATTCCTCTACAGCACTGAGTAGCTAAGATGAGCTGAGAGAAGCTCCTGTGAAGGATGCTGTGAACTGGTGATTACCATAAGGGAGACACGGCTAGAGTCAGGCTTTGCTCTACAAAGCAGTCTGAGAAAAGGATCAAATAATACCCAACTCCACAAAGCACTTTGGAATCATGTTGTAGTTTTGATTTGGTTTGTAACTCCTCATGTAAGCCAAACTTATAGAGAAACTTTAGAAAGATCTGCAAGTGTTAAAAGAAAACATTTTAATACAAAAGGACACTCAAGTTCGAATTGGATCAAATTCTTGTTTCATTTTAGGAATCATTGTAATTAAGGAAGAAAAAAAAAACGAAGAACCCACTGTGACAGTAATTTGCAAAATCCCAGAAGTAGCAGAAAATACCGGCTAATAAGTTGTGAAATAGAGCTCATTTTTATTTTCAGATAACTAGAAGATCTGAACACAGCTAGTAGCTCGTGGGTAGATCTGTAACCGTCTGCAAATAGTAACCACATTAACTGCACTTTTAGAGTAACTGCAGAGCTCCAGACCAGAGCTGAGGTACCCCTAACACCCTGTCTATACTTTATTTCAAGTGCAAGTAATACCTGGCAGGGGTTTGGCCTTGGCAGCTCCACAACAGAGGTGCAAATCTGCTTGGGTGCACTGCTTTGCATTTAGCAGTTTGGAAGGCATCGAAACTGATTACAGCTGCCTGGTCTGCATGTATGTAAGCTGCATACAAGCTGTGTTTTTGATGAGAGTACATGTCCTGCTAAGATAGGCTTAAACTGAAAGTGTGTGGAGAAAATGAGCTTGAGAGAGGTCCCAGTCATGTTTCTGCAAATTGGCTGTTTGAATCAGCAGCTTGTGATGCTTAACATAAAACAAATTGCAAAATGAAATATTCTTGATTTAAGGATTGAACTGGACACCTAAGATAGGAAGAAATGGCCAAGAGCCTCTGATGTTGCAGCATTTTTCTAAGTAGCAGGGTCATGCCTGCTTGTCATAGACTGATTGGCATAAAACAAGATCAAGCTGTTGGTGTGGGTGGCCTGTGTGGAGCATGTGGCACCTGCCATGGCTGCACGGCCCTCACCCAGACCCACAGTATCCCCTGTAAATTGGATCTTTGCTCCACCTGTCTCCACACCGAGATCTCCTTTCCCTGCAGTGCCCTTCTCTGCTTGCAGCTGGGACCCCAAAGAGGCAGTGCTGGTGGTGGGAATCGAGCCGGACCTTCCTGGTCCCTGTGTGCTCCTGTCCTGCCTCATGCTCCTTCAGAAACTGTTAGTCATCCTGAACTACTTACTGGTTTGTGATCTTAAACAGGGCTTGAACTCAGCTTTCTAGAGGTGAAAGCACAATGTTTTACTGTAACTCATTTTGCCAGCCAATCCTATCCTGAACCCAACAATATTTTAATCTCAAAATCCAACCTCAAAACCCACAGCATTTTCAGTTACTGTATTTCATCACCACACAGCTGAAAACAACTGTTTTTTTTTTCAACCACCCTTGTTTTTCTAAAGTGAATCACGAACCCTGGATCTTAACAGACAGAAAAGACCCAGAGACAAATTCTTCCTCACTATCCTGGTGTTTATAAGGAATAATGTAATTAGAGTAAGAAAGCATTTATCTACAGTCGCATGGGTATAACAGAGTTAGAAGATTCAGCCACCTCATGGCTAAGCCAGATAGTTCATTTTAAAGAAGCCGAAAAGCATAGTTTCCTACAAAATATTTGTGGTGGTATACCTATTAGTCAGTCATTTTTTAATTTGCCCATGGAAGTCCTTACCTTTTCCCTGGAAGGCAACTTGACACTCTTCTAGATTTGGTCCTGCTAAGTGGTCTGCTGCTCTTTTTACTGCCGTTCTTGGCTGTGCCTTCTTGAATCACACCAAGGAATAGTTAACAATAACACAACTCTGTTTCTCAGTGGATTTCCCCATCAGAAAAATGTTAACCATCAGAGTCCTCAGTGCAGCACCCATGAATAATCTGTAGCCCTTCCAGGGAAATCTTGTCTGCTTTAGTCACTCCACTTAATTGGTGAGAAAACTGGGACATCTGAATTTATGCTCTCATAGAAAGGCTGCAGGATAGCCAAGGGAGAAAGCTGGATCTTCAGGCTGTCATTCCGAAGCAATAGCCACCTTTCTCCCGGTGGTGTTTACACTTTGGGAGAATAAATGGGCATTTCACAACCTGAGGAGGTGTTTAGAGTTCCCAGCCTCTGCATAGAGATGTGCTGGGATAATGGCCCCTGGTATGTGTTTGGTACTTGTGCTGGTGAAGGGACTGGAAGGAATCCCTCAGTCCTGGAGGCCTGGTCTCATTGACCAGGTTTCATGGACACCAGAGGAAACCTGACCTATTCCAGATTTAAAAACATTTATCCAGGAGCAGAAGCGTGGCCCTCAAGACTAACTGATGCTTACGTAAAACATGAGCATAAGTGCAGATGTGTCAGAACTGTATAAAAATTTGGTCAGAGAAGAGTTGGAAAAAATTCCAGATGGTCAGCAGTGTCCAAGGTGAGGCCAGTACAGGTTGGTCCTTGCATCAGGCATTGCCCAAAGCTGGTATCAGTAGTATCTTGTGCCTGGGGCTACCGTGGTGAGGTCAGCCCTGACCTTTCCCACTGCCCCTCTCCAGGGGTCTCTCCAGGGTGGGACTCATACAGCGCAGGACAAGTGTTGCAATCAAGCTCTCAAAGGGAGCCGATTACCCTCAGTCATGTCTGGGAGGGAGGGAGGGAGGGAGGGAGGAACCCACTTTGTGTCTTGATCAACGTCACCCATCTTTCTGTATGAGGGTTTGCAAAATTAGACTTCATAAGCCTCCCCCAGCCCCTTCCCTGAAAGCTACACCCACATTTTTCTCATGGATGACTCATTGTTAAAACAAGATGTTTCTTCAGCTAGAGTTTTTCTATGCTATGCATTAGAAACAGCTGAACATCTGCCCTGACCTCAGGGAGAGCACGCCTCAGTATGCCAGTGTACATGACCTTGCACATATGTGTACATATACTTTATATATTTTTGAGTTTCTCTTTTGCCCTTTCCACTCCCTTTCAGTTTCTTTTATTTGTTGTGTTTGGTTTTGATTTTTTTTAAATGTATGCCTCTCCACCTCTGTTCTATATGTGTAGATTGCAGAGCCACAAACACTTGCCTTCTTCATTCCATGCGATGGTATGGAGAGAAATATAAAATGACCTCATCCATTCCTTCATGGATAAACAGAAAAAGATGATGGAGTTCTTTCATATTATACAAGAAAAGGGAGTTAAAACAAATCAGTTTAAATTAAACAAAGGAAAACATTAAACAAAATAACAGGAAAAGCATCCTCAGTCTGTCAGATTGAGGAATAATTTGTTTCTCAAGGGCAGTGGCTGAACTGGACATGATTTTTTTGGGAGTGATAATGCTTCTCTGTCCCTAGAGTGAGGTGTGTCTTCACCACTTTGATGTGTGCAACTCTGAAATCAGCAACATGGGAAACCACGGGGGCAGAGATGTCAGAAATGGTAAGAGGTTTCCTGAGGTGATAAAAAGGCCACCTGGGAGGTGGTTGTGAAGGAAAATTCCAATGACCGTGTGCAATATTTTGAAGAAACAAACAAAGAGGCTTGAGGTTAGAATGCATTCACATGTGAAGGTTGCTTGCCTTTAGGTTATCCCCCACTGGAGGATCCTCTGTAGATGTGAGACTTTTGGACCCTTTTCAAAAATTGCACTTTGGAGTTAAAATGAAGGCTATGGAAGTAGAAAAAACCAACTAATGCACATATTTAGGCACATGTCCTGTGAGGAAATCCAGAGAGGTTGTGAAAGTGGTAAAGGTCAGGAGGTCTGCTCTGAGGAGCGAACCCACAGCCCAGCAGCTGTTTGGCCCGGAGGAGCACAGGCACCTGCCTTGTGACACGACGCGGAGCGCGGATCCCTTCACCCCTGCCATGGCTGCTGCCCCACGGCTGCTGCCTGTCCTGGGGACAAGACTCCGTGGGCACAGGGAAGGGTGGACCTTCCACCACATCCCGACCCCAACTGCCCAGCCACCCTGCTCTTGTGCATGCACCATGGTGGAGAAACAGCCTTAGTAAGCTGGCTGTGGTTGGGAGTGCTTTGGCTGTGGGCTGTGAGGGCAGGAGCAGCCCTTCTTCGCCTCCTGATCAGCTGCAAACAACCGCTGAGGGCATTTAACAACTCAACAGGCTGAACAGGTAGGGCAGCATGGTGGCAGAGCAAGTTCCCCTCGCACTCCACTACCCACAGTACCCCAGCTGAAGTCTCTACTTGAATCAGTGTGTTAGGTGTGGTATATGAGTTATGCTTGAAAAGTTTAATGAATTCAAGGGTAGAGCCTCAGCTAGCAGCTAACAGCAATAAATGAGCCTTGGGGCAAGCCAAGTCAACTTTCACTCAAGTTGATAGAGGTACAGACTTTTGGCTTCAGTGGGAACAGATGAGGTCCCTCATAGCCAGCCAAGGAGAGATTAATCTAATGATGTAATGGTGCTTGTAACTGCCTGCTCAGCCTTAATTCTGCTCTGACATTGTGAGCATGTATCACAGCACAGTCTGTAATTATGTGATCACATACTACTTGCTCTGTGAGACGCCTGCCCCATTTGAGGCGCAGGATGGGAGGTAAGGGCAGAAGGGTTCCCTCCAGCCCCTGTGACATTGTCCCATATCCCGGAGCACTGCTCTACAACAGGCTTCCTGCAGGGTCTTGGGCAAGAAAAGGCTGTAGCATGCATGTGGCAGGGACTGAGTTATGGTTTCACCAGCATCATAAGCCTGACTTTTTTTAAAGAGAGGAACATAAATTTTCATTCTTATTGAGCTCTGAGTATAGCTTTATGCTATGGGTAGTCAACAGCAATAGTGGCTTTAGGTCTAAACTGCCTATCCAGCCTATCCAGATCCTTGCTGCAGGAGGTTTGAAAATCCCGTGGCTGAGGCATGGAGGCACACCTATCTTCTGGCAAGAATAGACAGCATTGCTGTTGGCAGCAGTACCACTTAAAACCAAAGGTTTTATCTCTCTGATCTGACACCACAAGCTCACTCTGCTTCTGAACATCTTTCCAATCTCACCATCTACTTCTTTTAATATGTTCCAGAGGCTCTGGTGGCCTGGCTTCCAGCATCCCCATAACTGATAGCTAAAGGGCTGGCTGAAGATCCTTGTGCCCACTGACAAATGGAAGTGAATGGAATGAATAGAGAAAGGATATGGAAAGAAATCCTGAAGCAATGAAAAATGGAAGACAAGAACTTAGTGAGTGAGCTTAGAAGGAAAAAGACATGTGTGACCTTGGTAATGTCAGGAAGAACAAGGAGAGGTGCAGGGGAGAAAGGAGCTGCAAAGAATCTAAAGGGTCATAAGGAAAAAGAACATCCAGAGTAGAAAGAAAGGTCAGGGTATGAGAATAAACAAGGAGGAAAAACAGATGAAAGAAAACAAAACAGAGAAAACAAAGAAAATAGCTCGATCTGGAGGTGAAAGCAGGAAAGACCATACAATACAGCACTGACAAGCAAGCCTGTGGATGAGCTTCCCCCACCCTGCTTCATGTCTAGACCCCAGAGACTCACCCTTGTGGGACCTTGGCATTGTCCTGCAGGGACTGATCAAGAAAGGACAAGGTGTGATGGCCGCATGGTGCTACAGACAAGCCACTGTCCCTGCTCCTGGTGGGGCTCCCTGGTCTTTCAGCAGCCCTCAATTCAGTGCACTTTCACTGGTGTTTGTGTCACATAGGTACATCAGGCATTGCAACTCAGTCACCTGTTGACTGGGGTCTCTCTGTAGGAGACACTGTAACACACACAGTGAGGGGCAACATGCTGGCTTGGTGCTGAGACCCCCTGAAAGACAGATATTTTGAGATATAAAAGGAACAAATCAAAACCCCCGAATTTTGTCTCCTGCACAGATATCTGGGCTACAAAACATGTTACAAGAGCATCTTCCTCTTCAGTGAATCTTCTTTACACCCAAGTTTTATCTAAAGCAGGGATGGAGCAATCCCACTGGTGTCACTGGGCTGATGCCGGTGTAAAACTGGCGCGTGTGCCTGGTGAAATAGGTCAGAGCTGGGTACTAGGGGGCACAGCTCCTGAGTTCACTGATAAAAAGGAGCTTCTGCAGCTGAGCCACACTCCTCTCCAGGCATGGCCTGGGGCTGTGGGCTGGCCTGCTTTCCTCTAGCACCCCTCTCCATCCAGGCAAGCAGTTTCCACAAGTCTTTGGCAGAAAAATACCAGTTTTGTTGAGGTTCCACATTTCCTGTGGGTAAAAGCAAGATGAAGAACTATGTTCCTGGTGCTGTAAGGACTGCATAAATTTTTTTGGTTTGTTGAATGGAATAAAGCAGCTGAGGTAAAAGTTGTGACCAATGATCAGCTGCTTGATTTCACACCCTATTTTTTGTACTGAAGTGCAAGAGATTATTATTATTCTAATCCCACGTGGGTACTTGACTTCTTACAAAAGCTTTCCATCAGAGATGTGAAATGAAGTGTTGTCCTTGGAGCCATATTAATGCCCGAGCTGGGCCTACTCTGCCATTACACAGAGTGTAATTCTGTGTAGTCACTGTGCTGCTGGTGTCGAGCATATTGCTTTGGGATTTCTGGGGTCATGTAAGCTGCTAATAAACAACACATGTCTTTCCTACGGATGGATCCCTTTACTTCACACAACAGCGCCGGTGAAATCCACCCCACACCCATCACACCTAATCTTTCATGGGAAGCAAATATTGAAAGAGAAAAAACCCCAACACACGAACCGTGAAATAAGGAAGAAAGAAAAGTGACGTCCAAGGAACTTGGCAGAGCCCCGCGTGCCCCATGTGAGGAACTGGGCAGCTGACTTCCAGCATCCCAGGTGATGTAATGTTGGTTTAAGGGCGTACACGCCTCTGTGTGCTAATGAACAGAGCAGGCTGAGGCAAGTAACTGCACAGACAGCTCTGGAAGCCGCTAGCAAGAAATGCACCTTGGTGTGTGTGTGTGTGAAGTGGCCACCACACGCTCCCGTGCCCCTTTGATGCCGGGAAGGAATGCTCTGCTTTCCGAACCAAAGGCACTCGGTTTTGCCTGTGGGCTATGAGGAAATTTGAGAAGGTGGAAAGCAAGAAGCAACTTGTTCTGTCAGGGAGGAAAAGCAGTCTGCAGCTATTTACAGTGCACACTACAGCTCTTAACCGAGGTGGCCGGAGTGCCTGCAATGGTTAAACCCCAACTTTCTCTCGGCAGGGCTGTTCCTTGCCCTGCTGCGCTGCCCACCAGCAGTTGGCTTTTGCCCCCGCCCGTTGCAACAGGCTGATCCGAGGGGGTTTGGGTTCGGTGACTCTTGTCTGAGATCCCGCTGTGGTTTTTTCAGCCTTGCGGGGCACGGTGCTTTTGTTCCAGCGGTCTCTCCGAGGCATGACGAGGGAAGCTGTTTCCTGTTTGTGTGTCTGTGATGGACGTAACAACCACTTTTACTACACGTGAAGCATCGGGGGTTTTTGTTCCTTCTTTCTCCAACACTTTCTGGGTAATGTTTTCCGCATTTGGTCTCAACCCACAGTCCTTTTCTCAGAAAACTTAAGAGAGTCACCCCAGCTATATTTCCATGGGTGGGCGTTTGTGTTTATACACACACACATATGTGTGTTAAAAATATCCTGCTTAATTCAGGTGCTATTAGAATATTCCATTATCTGGCAATAATCTAGTTGAGCCAAGCAGCAGTTTAAGCAGTGTAAAATGGTCTACACCTCTTTGTATTCTGTCTGGAAGGAATTTGTCACTTTCATCCAGCTCTGGCTGGCAGGCTCTGGTGGTCTAAGGGGAACCAAGCGGAGGAGTTCCCCGAAGGGAGCCCCGATGGAGGGTGCTGCTCCAGCCCGGTCCCCGTGCGGAGCGGGCTCCGGGCTGGCTGCCCCTTCAGCCGCAGGGCTGCTGCTGCCTGCGGCTGCGGCACGGGCTGGCCCCGGGACACAGAGAGCACTGGCTATCGATTACTGCTCCTGCAGACACATTTGCATATAAAAGCCGAACGTGAGAGATAACTAAGAGATAAGCCTGCCATTTTCCAGGTGCTGGAAAACCTGACTGCCTTCTTTATACAAACACGGATTTAAGTACTATTCACCTCGGGGTGTGGATGAGTTTATCTTGGTTGCGAATCCAAGGAAATGACTTTTAACCCCTAGCATTGTAATAGGTTGCCAAATGCATCCATATAAACATGATCCACGCTTACAGTGTAATGATCCCTGGGGTTTATTAAATACCATAACAAGGACTTTCGGAAGGCAGCCAGATAGCCTGTTCCTCCCAGCTATATTATTAAGAAAGGCCAAACTCTTGCAACAAAATGCTTTAAAGGTGTGTTGTTTTTATTTTGTTGTTATTTTATTTTGTTGGGTTTTTTTGGTTTTGTTTTGTTTTTGACTAACCTTGAATTATTTAGCATGTTCTCTAAGGGATTATTGTTTCATGTCCCTTTTCAGCATTTGAGATCCGAAGAGTCCCATGAAGTAGTCTCTGCCGGCAGCAGCCAGTTAACCCTTGTGTGTTTCCATCGGTGACCTGAAGCTCTGGAGCGCTTCTTTCCTTCTCAAGCACCAGAACATTGCAGGCAGTAGCAGATTTCAAATACAGGACCGAGCTGAAAAATGATTATGTACAAATACATATGGCAAGGTCCTGCAAAATTTAAGAATATGAAATCAACAGCAGGCCAGGCAAATTTAATTGAAGTCCGCAGAGATTAACTCAAGAAAGCAGTGCATCTGAAAAAAAAAGAATTACAAGTTTTATGAAGCTACAAAATAGTATATATGACTTATGGTGTGTTAGCAAAGCTAGGGTTGAACCAGTATACAGTAAAAAAAAAAAAAGAAATCACTTCTGGTTCTCAATAAAGAAAAGATTCTGCAGTTTATTACATGCCTAGTCTGTGTTGGTGCTGCAGGGCTAGAAGAAATAAAAAGTAATAAAATCCGACTTTGTTTCTAATACCAGCAGATCCAAAGCTAAATATGCAAAGGCACAATTCTGTTTTGAAAGATTGTACCATTTTTCCATAGCCTTTTCTCAGAGAAGATAACACACTCAGAATGAGGTGCAGAACTATTACTGAAAAAGTTCCCTTTTCAGAATATTTGGGGAGATTCGTGTATTGCTAAGAGAAGTGGGGAAAAGCTAACTTGTCATCTAACCCCTCCCCAGGCCATGAACGTGCTGTACCCAGTGTTGTGTCTGCCCTGCTCTACAGGGGATGTGGCATGTCCCCGGGGAGCCCTGGGGCCTAGGAACCCACATGCCTGCCCTGTCCTCCCAGAAGTTGTCAGCTGCCATGGCCATGCTGCCTGTTTCAAGCACTGCATGCCAGGGAAAACTGTGTGGGTGCCTCCAGCCCCAGGGGCTGCTGTGGGAAGGGGATCCTGAGCGGTGGACTGGTGTTCCTTGTGTTTGATCAGGAAACAAAGCTTCGGATTCACCCCACCCGGGAGGTTTCGTTGGCTTCTGGGAGGTGCTCTCTACAGGAGAAGCCGACTCAGCAGCCGTGGCACAGCAGGGCATTCCCGATGCCAGGCTCCCCCTTTCCTGCCCGCCTGGCAGGGCCGTGGGGCCCCATCCCAGCCGCCCTACTGCAGCGCATGCGAGGAGATATCTGTTCGGGCTGGATAAACCACCAAGCTGCAAAGATTTTAACAACTTACCCAGTTTGGCTAAGCCTTCATGGATTAGCAACACGGGACGGAGAATAACCAGAAGTTGCTGCCCCTCATCATGTCTGGTGCTTCCTGCTGGGGTCAGGAACACCAGCTGCCCTGCCCTGCTCACAGGAGTATCAGCAGTTTCACTTCCACACCCAGCCCATGGCAAAACACCAGTAAGCAGCAACAAAAAGTAACAGTTTAAAAAAAGGAAAAAAAAGAGACATAAGTATTTCATAATTCAGACAAGATTTACCAGCAGAGGCTACAAGTGAGGGAAAATGGACAGGCCCTGATGGGGATTCAGTGTGAAAGGAACCAAAGCCTGATGTTCCTGGGTATGGTTGGTAATGGTGGAGACCAGGAACATGCCAAGGCTTGGAGGAGACAGGAGGACTGCTCATATTTCCTTACAAACCCCTGGAGGGTCCAGCCCAACTCCCCGTGTGGCAGCCCTGCCTCTGGCAGATTTGCAGACCTGTCTGACCTCCCTTGCTGAGCCACAGCCCTGTCTTGCACACTCCTGGGGGTTACAGCTTTGAGCCTACTGCTGCCACCGTGCCACAAGCCCCGTGGAGTCCGGGACCAGCCAGCAGTGTGGCACGGTGCACAGCAGTGTGGCACGGTGCAGAGCAGTGTGGCACAGTGCACAGCAGTGTGGCACGGCGCACAGCAGTGTGGCACGGGGCACAGCAGTGTGGCGCGGTGCACAGCAGTGTGGCACGGGGCACAGCAGTGTGGCACGGTGGACAGCAGTGTGGCACGGGGCACAGCAGTGTGGCACGGTGCACAGCAGTGTGGCACGGGGCACAGCAGTGTGGCACGGCGCACAGCAGTGTGGCACACCAGCTGGTGCCTGAGGGGTGGGCATAGCCTGGAGCATGCACATCACACAGGGCCACACTTGGATCTGCCTCTCAAGAGTGGCCAACACCTGATGCATGAGTCGCAGCAATGAGAAGAAGCTGGGTGTTTGAGGCAGGGGCAGCCATGGTTTGACTTCACTCTCATCTGTGTATTTCTGCATCAGCCTTGACTGCTGTCAGCCTTTTCCCATCCATACAAACCCTGTACGTACACAAAGTCTTATTAAGAAAGGATTGGTCTGAATGTTGACACATGTTTTGGGGGAGGGAAACCTTCATTTAGCTGAACTCCTTCATCCACCTCTAGTGCCTCCTCTGCCCAAAAGAAAAGGCTGTTCTCATTCACTTCTTTCACTGCAGTTAATTAGTGAGTCCGAGCTGGCCCTTCCACTGGAGCTGGTGTTCCTTTAATCTCTCTGTTGCTAGGGCATGCTGACATGCACCACTGGTACCAGTTCCAGCGTGATGTGGGGGATTGTGCAAAGAAAGGGAAAGGGCTGATCAAACAAAATCTGATTTAAAAAAAAAAAGAAGAATAGAAAAAAAAAGAAAAAAGCTCTTTTTGATGAGGCTGAGAAGTTTACAACGACGGAAAGCACACGGTGAATGATAAGGCCTAAAGGAGCTCATTAAATTGAGGCAAGCTGAGCAGAGTTATCTTATTTCACTCTTTCTCCTGACATCCCCATGATGGGGAATTCTTTTATTGAAGTGGGGGCAGGAAGGATCATTTCCTTGCAAAATATTTGATAGAAATCAATGTATAATTGTTTTCCTAGAAGATTTTTTTTAAATATCAACCCTTTAAACATCTGTAAAGCAAACTAGAACCTCAACAAAGGGCACTGCTTGAGAGAAGTGTGGGCTCCAAGTGAAAGAGGTCCCACAGCCCATTATTGTTTCCTTCTCTCAGCTCATCCAGCTTTCTGAGAACTAGCAAGATAGAAGTTAAGTAAGACACATGGACCTCAGGGATCTCAGACGTCAAGTATGAATGTAAATGTCAAATGTTTGCCTTGGAAGTAGTTTTGCTTACTTCATTTGATCCGCCTTTACAAAACCAGAGCGAGTATGTGATTTGAGAGGATTCATGTGTAGAAACAAAGTGCTGCCTAGCTAAACCTCACACAGAGATTTCCTTGGGATCTCTAGGAAGTGCCTTTCCTCTGACTGTGGCCTGTGCTGGCTGCCTCAGGAGCAAAGAATCCCACCACAGCATGTCCCAGTGAGTGTGGATGAATTAAAGAGCTACAGAATGCAGGAGGCTGCAGGCTCATAGGGAGCCTTCCTAGGTCTGTGCTCAGAGAGGAAACCAGGGTAGGGCTTAATCCCTTGCTGGCAACACAGTGGGAGAGTGAAGTGATGGACAGTGCATTCTTTCTTTCCATCTGAAAATTAGTCAGATTGCTAACCAGAGCTCCATTTTGAAAGTCTCCATAAATAATGGACCGCAAAACAGAAGTGAGCACCTGCCCCATGCAGTCTCTTACTCATAGAGTAATGAGATGAGCACTCACTTTCTTGTGGGGACAGAAAGGGGTGGTGTGACTGCAGCTGTGCCAGCCAGAACAACTCTGGGCACTGGGGTGGAGCAGCAGTGGCAAAAGGCATGTTGTGTCTGCAAAACCCCACCAGACCTAGCAAAAGTTTTAAAGGATTTTTGATGGTTTTACTTGATCCTTTCTTTCATGAACCCTAAAGGAGGCTTTGGAAAGCCACCTCATAGTTCTTATTAAAAAGCAATCCATTATTGTAAATAAATATTTTAGCCTCCTTAGTACTTCCCTCTGGCCAAGAATTCCACTCCTGCTATGCAGGTGATGACATGGACTGCTCACTTGTACTGCAAGGGATAAAGCTAGCTATTTCCAAAGATAAGAGCAGCCTTTAAATGTGCAAATATGTTTTTATTAATCTCTCCTCCTACTTTCAATAGTTTCCCCTCCCCTCCAGCCATAGGAGCACACAGAGAGCCTTGCTGCATTGGAAAGTGATGGATTTTACACATAGAAATTCAGCCTTAGTACAGCTTTACTGGCTTAATCTCCTTCAGCCCATCCTTTTAAGACAATTTTTTTTTCCCTGGGGGATTTCTTCTTAAGAGGGATCAGGTGTTTGGCATCTAGCACATCCCCCACTCTCATTTCCCCATGCTCCAGTCTTTTTCTCTCAAATTTTTTCAGCAGAACTGTACCCAAAGGTATGATGAGACATGATGGGGTGGGATGTCACTGTTATGCCTTACTTTGCCAGGCTGACCCATGTTAGCAAACAGGCTGATTTTGCAAATATGGTCTGAATTAGTAAATGCATTCCTCACATAAACACAGGTTTATCTAATGGGACATACTGGGAAGGAGAAACTTTTTAAGGACCTTTCATTAACCCAGGTGTCATATGTGTGTATGGGCACGCAAATTTTCCTGCTGCTCCTTCATTCACCCCACACATCTCCACTCATTTGGGGTCTCATGCAGAGCAGGCAAATGCAAGTGCAGAGAGGCTTTGTTTGCTCAATGGATTTGTAAAATAGAGATGGAAAGGCAGGCCATTGTAGTCTTCTGTCAGTCTCATCCCTTACCCTGTAGCACTGTCTGGTTTAATTCACTTTACACTAATTTTGTACCCAGTGTTAACAGTGGTAACATGTACAGGACAGTGGAAAACTTGTCTGTTGTTTGAGTTACTTAATGCCTACCTTTGTCAGCTTGACAACACCCTTCACTCCCTTCTTTCCAAGCATGATGTTTTTCAACTTGTTTCTTGACAAGTAGTCTCCAGCAGTTCTTTATAAGAACTGGAATCGTTGCTGTCATGCTCTCTTGCATTCTAGATGTGATTCATTAAGTGCCTCTGTGTATCAGGGTCTTTGCACAAGAGTCACCCATGATCTTTGCATATTGACATGAAGAAGAAGTAAGACAAGTCAAAACAAGATCCAATGGCTGAAAGCACACCAAATTCACACCAGTAAGCACATTAAGGGTGGCTGAACTGGGGATATTGTGCTAATGGTGCAGTTTGTCCAGGCTGAGAAGAAGAGGCAATTTTTCTATCATGGAAAGTTGTCATGGTAAGATTGGATAAGAACTCTGTTAGAAGAGGGCAACACAGCCCTTATGGTTTGCTCCTTCTAGTGTTAACCTGGAACAAACCATAAATATTGTGCAAGTTTCTGTATACTGCAGTTTATCAGCAGGGTGTTCTGTTACTTGATTTATGGTCTAGGTTGCTCTGGTTTAACAGCAGTTGGTAGTAGAGAACATGTCCCACAGTAGGGTCTGGGTGGTGCCTGGGGTCTGTGGCATAACTAAAACCAATGCAAGGCTGTCTTCTCCTCTCTGGCAACTGGCTGACACTGCAAAACACACAGGAACCCTAAAAACAAAAGCAGCATAATGGGAAGGAAGGCGACTCACAGTTAGGCAAGGGGCCAGTTTTCTCTGCTTTTTCCTCTGAGTCTCCACTTGTGGAAGTCCCTGTTTGCACAGCCTTACTATCAACTGATGTTTTAGCTGTTCATTTGTGGTGAATCATAACTGAAGGGAACTGAAGCACCATCTGAAATTCGCTTCCTCTTGGGCAACAGAAGGACCAGCTGAACTCCTTCCCCTTTTGGCTGCTCAGGCTGCTCTTTTGTCAGAGCACCATTATAGCAGTGCAACGCTGCTTTATTTACAGAATTGGTGGTACTGCTTCAGCTTCCTCGAGCAGGGACCTTTTGAGTGTCTTTACTGGTGAAAGGAATATGTGACAGTGGAAGGTTAGAGCTTCTGTGCAGGCATGACTTCAGTGGCATTACGTTACCAGTGAATTCTTAGTTTTTCATGCATATGAAAATAAAAACATATTCCCCTCTCCATCAGCCTAGTCTGTTCTGCCTTCAAGCTTGGCAGGCCAGCTGAGGGAAGCCAGCAAAAAAAGGTACCCAAATGAGAAAATATGATTTTCTAATGAGCAGATGAAACTGAAGAATACTTCTGGCTGTGAACACTTCCAGCATTTGGGACTATGTAAAATTCTGATCTGGGTTAAAAAATATTGTTATTTACACTTATCACTTATGCTAAGGACAGAAAGTTAAACAATATTTGACTAGCAGAGACTGAATGTTCCCAGGTAGAGCTTAACAGTTGGTAAGAGATGGAAACAAAGATCAGGCTTCTGGTCTTTCCTAGACCAAGAAAAGCAGTAGAGATTTCATTAAAACCATTTGCTCAGTAACTAAAAGCATGTAATTTTGGACCCTGGGCAAGGGAGAAACTCTGGTTATGTAAAAAGCACCTTGGAAAGAACAGTAACAAGCATCAGCTATCCATAGGAGATATAACAACAGGTCCACTCAGAAATCATCAGCTCTGCTTTGATCTCAGCCTTGAGGAAATGAGCATGCAGAAGCTGGGCTAGATATATGACAACAAAATCACAAAGGTCACACAGCAAAATGGGAGCCACTTAGCAAGAGACTTTGGATGACAATTAATTTTCCCATCACTACTTCAGCAGCAAGAGGAAGATGTAGGTGACCAAAAACCTCCTGCCTATTGGGGAAGAAAGGCTCCAGACAGCTCCTGGCTAGAGTGCCAGTGTGCTTCATACCCTTTTTGCATTTGTTATCATTTCAGACAAATATTGCAATCAATGTCAATGACGGGGGAGTGGGGGTGAGATCACAAAACTATAACAAAGGCTAGAAGATCCTTCAGATAGTGTTGAAGTTGTTTGGGCCAGATGAATTTCATCCTCGGGTAATTGCCACAGCCAGTTAGTTATTTAACCACAAAAGCTCTAAGTGTAGCCTCACCCAGCTCCTGGGATGTTTTACGGAGCCCAGAGACCATACTTGGAAGCCTGGAAAAGCGCAGACGTGGTTCCGGTCTTTAAAAGGGAAAAAAGGAGGAGCCAGGCATTACAGATTGTTCAGCTTGACTTCAATTCCCGGAAAAATACTGGAACAAACAATCAAACTTTGGTAAGCACCTAAAACAAAACAAAGAGATGAATAATGGCCAGCATAGATTTGTCAAAAACAAATTGTGCAAAACAGGTCAAATTTCCTTTCATGACAGAATAAAGAACCCTCATTGATAAGGGACAAGCAATAGTATTCCTATATTTTGATGGTGGTGAGGATTTGTCACAGCGTAACATGATACTCCAAAGCAAATTTAATTAAAGGAGTCTGTGGTAGATGGAGCTGGTCTGGGATGATGGAATGCTGATTGGAAAACTCCATGAAGAGAAGAGTTATTACCTATACTTTTAACAGGGAAACATGGATCAAGAAGATTTTTTGGGTATCTATACCTGTTCAGTCTGATTTAAGGGGATTATGAACAGCTTGGACAATGGAATAGAAAATATTACATTCCTGGCTACGACAAATCTGGAAGGGTACTATGAGTAATCTGAAATATAAAGCTACAATTAAAAAATATTTAGACAAATAGCCTTAAAAAATAGGATTCATTTCAATAAGGAGAGTTCTCAGTTTCTATGCTTGGGCACCACCAGGAATAATTAATTCTATTTATATAGGGCAGTGAATTTTTGAAGTAGCAACACTGCATAAAAAGATCTGAGAGATGTTCCAGATCTCAATCCAAATATGAGTTAATTGCTAATATAGAAAGGACAAGTGCTTTACTAGGATTTGTGCTTAGAGATGAACTCCACAAATAATCATTCTGCTCAGTTGTCTGTGAGTAACTGGAGTGTAATGTCCAGCTTTGGGTGCTGTGCTCAAGACAAGGTCCAGAGGACAACTGGGGGATAATCAGAGGTCTTTTAAAACAGAGCTAGGAGGAAGAATGACAAATTGACTTTCTTAAGTCCAGAGAAGACTGGGGCAAGATAGGGTTACTGCTGTCAAATACGTGAAGGGTGGCTGGGAAGAAAAGAGGAATAAATTGCTCACCATATAGATGATGGATAGGACAAGTAATGAGCTTAAACTACAGAAAAGGAGATTGGGGTTGGATGTTAGAAGATGGCAAGCAGTAAGGGTAATTACACACAGAAGTATCTGAGGAGGGTGTGGAATCGCCATCTTGCTTTTAGGAAGAGGTTAGACAAGCACTTGCCAAGTGTGACATAAGTACAATGATCCTGCCCTGGGACAGGAGTCTGGACTCAGTGATTTTCTGAGATTCCTCCCAGCTGCATGAATCTCTGATTCTCTCCTGGCTGCTGGAGGAAGCAAGGCTGATGTTGTGGAGCATTGCAAGTGCTCCATGCTGGTGGTTTGCAGTGATCTCATTTGTGAGTGAGAAGCAAGAGCAGGAGATATGTGTGCTGCTTTCTGGGTCAGAGGAAAAAGGCTGCAGTGACAGGTGAAGTCACCAAAGACTCAGATGTCCTTGGATTGTGAGAATATAGTCCTGTATGTTTGATCTCTCATTTAAATGTCTCTGGTTCCCACAGGTGATGATATGTGGCACTAATCTTGATTGATCTGTACAAAACAGTCTGTAAAGCTGAAACTTTGTCACTCTGACTGTTCCTAGCATTGCATGCTATTGCAGCCTCCTGTAGAGCCAACCAGAGTAGCCTGTCCTTTATATAATTCAGGACTCTTGCTTCTGTTTTGGTTGGAACCAGAAGCCAGCTCAGCCTGCAGCCCTGGCAGCAGTGGCACAGGCTGGCACTTGGAGTCCTAAAGCTTCCACAGTGTCAGATGCTGGGGAACAGAAATGTGAGAAACTGTGTGTTTATCTGGAGCCCCTGCGGGCCATTAGGGACAGAGCTTGCTAAAGATTATTTTATGCAAGCACATACAGAAGTTTGTGTTTCTCTAGGAACACCAAGGAAGATAAATGGAAAAGGATACAAGCAGGAAGGACAGAATTTTTTTTTTTTTTTCCAGTTTCCAAAGGCAGCTTTTACAAACACTGGGATAAAAAAAGCCAAAAAAAAAAAAAAAAAAAAAAAAGGGCTTATTTTAAAGAGGTGGTTAACCGAAAGTCCCTTGAAAAAAATAGCAGTGAGCAAACACTGAAGTCCTTTAACTCTGTGTCATAATTTATAGCAGGTTTCCAATTGTGAAATCTCTCAGCGATGTGGGACAGATGTTATGGTGAGGAAAATAAAACAGACAACGGGATGGGAAATGCAGAGAAGATGAAATGACACCGTGTTGTAATCCTTATGGGAAATCTCTATATGGCTTTCCAAAATACTGTGCTGGCGAGCAATTAGGAAATAGATGAGCTATATAAACAGAGCCACTAGAGGTCTGTGACTGTTCCTATGCAGTTTCCACAGAAACTGTTAGTCTCAAGGGCAGCTTTGGGAGGAGACTATTCTGCCCACCATCTTCTAAATGATCCTTTTAATAATCTGTCCAGACGTATTTGTGTAAGAAATGGACAAAAATGGAGGTTTTCCAGTGCTCTTTCCGGTTCCTATGGCAGTAGATCAAAGGCAATAACAATACAGATTTAATTAATTCAGGAGAAGGAATTTCCACTTGCAGCGGTCTTAACCCAGCAGTGGAGGAAAGCTGTCAATCATAAGGGCAAAGGTGCTGAAACTGGCATGGATTTGTGGTTTGTTTTGTTTTGTTTTGTTTTGTTTTTCCTTCACACTATGCAGTTCAAGAGGAGAGTGAAACAGTAAACGTCACCTGAGCTTCAGCAAAAGTAGGGGTTCACATATAATCAGTTTGTGTTTAACATATATATAAACATACAACAGTTTACAACTGTGCCTGAACCATCCAGCTACAGGACATGGACAATAACTGGGCCTGTCAAAAGAAACCTCTCTGAGGGAATTGTGTTTCCTTGTCCAGGTCAAATCTGGAGAACATCCCTATCAGCCTCATTCCAAATGCCCATCTGCACACCAAAGAGCAGCAGCATTCTTAAAGGCAGCAAAACCTGACAAACAAATCTGCCTACCTGAAACTGCAATGAGGACATTTTTGCGTTGGGCAAAACAGGGATAGGGGCTCATACCCAACTAGGGCAATCTAGTGATTTGGCTACCACTCTGTCAAACAGGCATTAATTAGAAAAATCAGATAAAGACTCACTTAGATCCAATGGCTTGGTCTGCTGAAGATACCTTAATACTTTTTGCAGAAGTCCCCTGCAAAAAATGATTTAGAAATTGTTTCCTACCTGCAACCTGCTTCATCTTTGAACTCCAGATGACATCATCCCAATGGCACAAAACTTTAGGGCTCTGACATACAAGAAAGGATCTTTACATTACAACATCTTACAGCCAATCTTGTGGGTTTACCTGGAATCCTGCATGTGATTCCCAGCACTACACACGGTAAACATTCTTACTACACAGAGACCTCTGTGTGTCCATTCATTCAGACTCACCATCTTGTGCCCACGCTGGGGCTCTCGCCAACCCGTGTGTGTGTGTGTGTGGTTTCTCATCATGTGTGTTTTCACTGAAAGAGTAAAGTGAGGAAGAATGGGCCTTTCCATTTCTAGGAAGGCACTGAGCCATCGTTTTGTATATGAGTCTGGAAAAAGGAAGTGCTCCCATTTGGAGGAGAATTTAGGTGCTGAGAATAGAATGACCTCATCATGCAGGCACAATTTAATTTATCTATTTACTGGATATTGCCCCATTAAACCGCTTGCAGCATGGCCAAGGCCTTATATATAAGATTATATAAGGCCTAATTGTGCTCTGTTATGAAACTTGGTAGAAAACCCCTTCACACCTTTAGACTTTTTTCCCAGGTTTATCAGGTATCATATGTCCTTATGTTCCCTTGGGAGGTACATTTTTCAAGGTCTTTTGCAGAGTTCAGTCCCTTTGGTAAAACATTAGAAGAGCTTTCTCACACCCAACGGGATTAGACCCCAGACAGGTGTGGTCAGTCTGGTCTTCCATTAAGCACTCCCTTGTGCTGCAGGGGTTGGCAGAAGACTTGTCAGAGATCATAACAGAGGCAGTGGGTCACACAGAGCCAGTGTGCATGAGAGGACAGCACAAAAGCTGCCATCAGGTAGGACCCATATGCTATAACAAAGGGAAATGGGGCAAGCCTCAGCCTCAAGGCATTTCTAGAAGGAGGTGAGGTGATGCCTGCTGGTGGCATTGCTTTTGATATAGAAGGTCTTAAAATTGCTTATTTTGAAAGTGTCATTTTTGTTATTTTATAGCCAGCAGGTTCTTTTGGCACAGAGGAGCCTCATCATTGCACTTTATATGTTATTAAAATTTGCCACTACAGTTCTAGGGAAGAGTCCTTGGGCTATTTGCTTTATAGCTGGAGTTTGGAGCCAAAATACTTACTGTAACCTGAGATTTAAAGGTTTTGCATGTTATTGAGAAAGCAAGCTGCAGCCTGCCATCTTCCCCATCCTTTCTTCAGGGTGTCTAAGTACTGCAAATACGACACATGCACACTGCCTTTTAGCTGACTTCACAAGAAAGTATCTACAATAGTGTAATTTTTATGTCAGTAACACATGTGAAAAGAATGTGTGAAGTCCATGAAAGTATGTAAAGACTCATGCTAGTTCTGTGTTTAGTGATAGTGAGATATGAGGCTGCCATATCACACTGAGGTGTGCAAAGTTCTGGCTCTCTGAGCCAGCCTTTAAGAAGAAGGCAGAAAAGCATTTGCCTCCTCTGTGCCATTTGTGTTGTCAGGAATGTGCTAAAACCAAATCCCTGTATACTGGTAGTGAAGACTGGAATAAGCCCAGTCTCCACACGACTAAGATGAAGGAATTCTGCTTTTTGTGGTCCCTGATAATGTGGAAGTCTGTTATGGATGGCTTGGATTTTTCTCAGGGACATAATTGGGAAGGGCCAGCTGTTACCTACATGTGAACTTCCATGTACATTAAAACATTGGGAATTCTTTTGATTTACCTTAAATTTGAATTTTCTGGGGAGGAAAAGAATAAAAGGTCCTGATATAATTTTATTTTTAATGTGTAAGTGCAGTGTTTCAAGAAGTATTTTTCCCTGTAAGATAGTGATTAACTCTCAGGTAGAGAGCGCTTCAGCTTAGAATTCTTTTATTGAAATCAGCGCTTTTCCTCTGCCCTTACCATCCTCCTTTGCAACCCCAGAAAATGAAGGCTGGTACATTCCTGAAGGCTGCTCCAAAATAAACATCCAGCAATTGCCAACTTCTGCCTCAGCTGCATTAATGAACCCCTTTAAACCACCAGTGCAATGCAGTAGGTGCTTATGACAATGATATTCAGCCATGGTCTGTGCTCCAGATATGGGGTTGGTTGTGAAGAAGGCAAATTTCCAAAGCTGGGATGGCATTCCTGTTACCACTTTCCACGCCAGCTGTCTCAAGGAGCTGTTACAAGAGGTGCTGATCAGGTGCTTGAGAACAGCATTCAGTCCCTCCTTCTCCTGCCATGCTCTGGACATTGCTCCCGGGGAGGAAAATGCTATTAGAGTATTGAGTCATCTTGGTGCTTCCTGTTTTCTTGGCCAATTCTCCTGTAGCTTGCTCTGCTGATTCTCAGGTCCCAGTGCACTGGGGTTATGGCTGTGTACAAAATAAAGGTGGAGAAATGAGTGGCTGCATCACAAAAGCATATGACTGGACATTTTGTTTTGCAAGGCTGGTGAGACAATATGAATCATACTGTTCCTCCCACACAGAAATCCCCTTCTGCTATAGTTATGCCTTGCATACCTAATAGCTTAGTAAGTGGCATAAAGAAACTTCTCTGCAAAGCTGGGGAAAACCGTATCTCCCAAGTGGCCAAATGCCACCCTCCTCATCTTTGGTCTAATACTGACATCTCAGATAATGACACTGATAATCATTATGAGAAGTGCCAGTGGAAAATGACTGAATGCAAAAAGTGCAATTACATCTCCCTTAGACAGCCAAGAATAACTGGAATGTCCTTTAATATTTTGATTACTCCACATGCTTACATGTGAACCTTGCTGGGAGAATGGCAGCAGCATAACAAAAGCAGAAGAGTTTGTGGGATTATCCAAACCCCCCCGCTGCTCTTTATGGGCTTGTTTCATCAGAGGGACTCAGCACAGCTCCACTGTGTCTCATGCCTGACATTCACATCTATCTTTGCAGGTGAGTGAAGGCTTTCTGAAGCAGCCCAGATGCTGGGAGGCTCAGAGTCCTCAAGTCCCCAGAGTGGGTTCAAGGCCTGCAAAACGAGCACCATTTCGTTTATTGCCTGGTGGAGGCTTTCCAGAATCCACGTGCCATTGGTCACATGTGAAACCCTTCCATGGGTCATCACTTTGGGCAAATGCCTGGCAGGGAATGGGACAGTGGAACTGAGGAGAAGTCAGTGGTGTCAGATGGGTGGGCAGCCAGGAGCTGCCAGCCACTTTGTCGTTGACTCATGCATGTGTTACAATATGCAGCAGAAGTTTCAGGTGCTGATCAACAGTTCAATATGGGATAAAGAAGGAAATTCTGGCAGCATATGGGAGAGATTTAGGCTGTGAGGAGGTGGAAGTCCTGTCTCAGGAAGATGTCTTGTATGCAAGCTACTACAATGGGAAACTGCCACCCGTTCTTTTGTGTGTCTGGGAATACAGGGGCTGTGAGTCCTGTAGTTCAAGTTTACAAGTCTAAAACACTGAATTCAATGCATTTTCATAGGGCAAGTCTTGCCCAGCAACTTCCAGGATGGTTTTACTGGGCCCATAGCACTCATGAAGAACAGGAAGAGTATTTCCAACAGCTCCTTGAAGGCAGGTAAAGCAGCGAGGTTGGTGTGGCCACAGCCTCAGGTACTGAACATGCTGGGGCCGCATGGGGATGGGTGGGAAGTGTGGCTGGTGGGGATGCTGGACATGTCTGTCCAGACTCTGTGAATTTTCTTTCCCTGACCCTGGTAGCGGCTCTGTTCTGCCATTGCCATCCTGGCTCGCTGTCCCTGAGCCGCAGGCCCCGCTGCCAGCCCACCCCCATCCCGCCCTGATGGTGCCCACCTCCCTGGTGCCAGCAGCACCGCCAGCTGCGCCGTTTGTTTTGGAGGCCCGGAGCAATTCCCTCCGCCCTCACGCCCCTCTGTTTACAGTATCGCAGCCGCTTCCAGCCCGCGATAGCGCGGTGGCCGCCAGGTGACCCTGGCTTAGTGTAAATATTTTGCTTTCACTGGAAGGAAATGTGACATACATTTGGGGTGGAAGTTATCCAGAGGCTGTGGCCTCGGGAGCCGAACTGCTGGGAAGCCCCTGCCACAGTGCTCTCAAGGTACCAGCACTATCAAACACATCAGGACACGGGGACTGTGCACCAGCTAAGCGCCAAAGATTTGCTTCTCAGTGACACAGCAAGGGCAGCTGGGGGTCAGTGAGGAGTGAGGGTGCCCATGCTGCCCAGGCACAGCACAGTAAGGCACAGCATGGCCTGTCTGCCCTGGCACACCTCCCCCTGAGCAGCTGAGCCCTGGTATGAAAGAAGGTCATGGCAGAGAGAGATGAGCAGAGGTGCTTTCCAAACATCCACGTGAGTTTGGAACAAAAATGCTGTAAAAAGAAAAAAAGACTGCATGATAATTTGTGTTTCTTAAACCATGTGCCCATGTAAGCAGCCATGGGCAGTGTGGCAGGTCCCAGTCTCCTGCTAATGGGCTTTGTCCTGCACTGAGGACAGTCTGGTTTAATGCCTGGATGGGTTTTAAAAGCTGCTTCCAGCTAAGGGGTGTTTGCTGTTGGTGACACTTGTGATTGCCTGCCTCAACCTGACTGTCTGTAGATATGCTTAAAAAGAAATAGTAATACAATGCTTAAAGGCATATTGTACCAAATAGCTGGTGTCACATTTTACATCTGATAAATATTAATTAATGGTATTTCAAAGTACAAAAGGTGCTGGGAACTCATGCATTGGCTGGAGAGAAATAGATCTCCCATATTTAACCATGAGCTTGCTGAATTTGACTTGGCATAACTGGTTACCCTGGAGTAGTGTCTGCTTGTTTGGCATCCCTCCATGTCATACCGAGGTGCTGACTTCCCACAGGACAGCCCAGCAGCCTCCCCAGGGAATCAAAGAGCCAGATTATCCAGAATGGGCAAGCTGTGCCAAGTCAAGGGTTTGGTTTTGGTAAGTATCCAGAAACTAAGGCTCTAACTTGTTGAGGTTTTAGGCCTTGCCTAGGCCCTGTCCTTATCAACTGCTGTGAGCTTAATTACCAACCTTTGTTTCTCCAGACAGTCAAATGTGTTGTGGAGAAAATGCATGTGTGTTCGATTCACTTGTGAAAGGCTTGACAGTAGATAATTTAAAATCAAATCACAGTCTGCCGTTAAAACAAACCCAGAAAGTTCCATTTCACAGGACAATGCTCCTCATGCACTAAAATAAAAGCTGATACAACTGCATGGTAATGCTCAGCCAGATCACAAAACTGTAGGGAGGTTAATTTACTTTATAGGAAGATCCCCAGTGAATATTAAACAGACCCTGACGTTCCTGGCACCGCTGCCTGAGATCAGCACTTCACTGCCCACTACATGCAGAGACATTTAAACAGCTCTTGCAGCAACCACTGACACCATCACACTGAATCCTGCCTGGGAGACCTTAGAAATGAGTCATGGATGGGAATTATCCTGTTCCTTAGAACACACTGCAAGTGTGCTTAGCTGAACAGCAGTGGAGAAGGAAGGAAATGAAATAAAAATTTTCGGAATTGGAAATTTTCATTGCATCATTTCATAATTAGAAATGAACACATACATATGCACACGTGTATAGGTATGCATACAACTACATATACATGCAGGCCAAAGAAAGCACTAGGAAGCTGTTGCAACCGAAGCATGTGCCACACAATCCTAAGTAGGACGTTCTGTTCATAGTAGAACATAATGTAGCTCATGGAAGCTCAAGGATGAAGCAATAAAAGTTGTGTACTAGCCAGTTCAAGGTTACACAAAAACATTAAGATCCCTCTTGTTTAGAAGACACTGAAATGTGATACATGGACAAAAAAAGAAGTAATATCTTTAAATCTTAAAAAAGAATAGCTATTTTACTCTGTAGGGATCTATGGGATCCTCCACTCTGAGGAAGACCTTCTTTTTCCCATTTGGGAGTAGGGATTAATTTTAAGTTGAAGCAGTATACATGTGATATTCCTCATGTGGTAAATTACATGTAGGCTGGCAAGTCTATGGGCCGCTCACCATCTGTGTTTAACATTCAGAGCTGTGGGACATCATGGGGGCCACGCCTTAGTGCGGGTCAGGCTGCTCTTACATCTCTATATTCAGAGGTAGAACTGAAAATCATGCCAAAGCTCTTGCCTCAGGACTTCAGTTGACCTGCCAGCTCTTTGAAATCAGCACCAGCAGCAGGTTAGCCACTGCCAGTGCCCTGCAAGGCACTTCTGGGCTTGTGTGAAGCAGGAGAGTTATGGAGAGGGATTTTTGGCTGCCATAGCCTTGGGTGCGCTGTGCTGTGTAGTGCTAGTGCTGTGAGCTGCTGCTTCTCCTGAGAGCAGACAGAAGGAAGGGGTCCTGGCATCAAAGGCTGAGAGACAATCCGTGCAAGGCCAGCAAGGTGCCACTCCATGAACTCACTGCCACTATGGATATGAAATGCTGGGAAAGGGCAAAGGAGCTCCCAGCCATTACAGGCAGGCTCAGTTCCCTGCCTGGACGATGACAGACCAGTCTCCCATCACAGACTCTGTTTAACAACAGATTAACTGAATTCTTTTGAGCTTTTCTTGTGCTGAAAGGACGTTGCCCAAAGCAGCTGAAAAGACAGCCCACATATCCAACACTAGCAGCTCTTTTTGATCCGCTTTTTCTTTGACATTGCCTGGGGCACCCTCCCCCCACAGCCCTGCAATGTAAATTCACTTTTTAATGCAGTTGGGTTGGATTTGTGAGGAGTGTAAAGTGCCAGCCACCTAAAAGACCAGTCAGAAGAATTGCCATCTAAAAGACCAGCTGGCAGAGAAGTGATTTAACCTGACAAAACAAGGTGTTGAGACTAGTTTGATTATTTTGGGGGTGGAGGGTGAGGGCAGGTGGTTGTGTTGGCACAAAGAAAGAGCTCTGGACCCAGTAGAAACAGCTCATTCAGCCAAGCACCAAAACCTGTGCCAGCTCTAGATAAACTGTGCTGCTCCTCTTGCAGTTTTTATCCAGACTTGTCCCCAGTCAGCACCAGGAACCACCAACGGGTGCATCTCATCAATAAAAACAGGCTAGAAGAGACTTGTGATATGTTTCCTGTGTGTTTGCCTTGAACCAGGACGTATCCCGCGCCCACAGCTCCATTTATCTGTGGCAGTTCCAAGAGCTGGCTTGGTATTTACACTGTCCTGTATAGGAGCTGGGGCAGCCATCAGCCTGAGCAGCAGGGGGAAACCCCTCCTCTGTTCACAAGTGCTCATTTCTGGGGTTCTGACTCATTACAGGTGGTGCAGTGGGGTGTGTGGGGTGTGTGGGGTATGTGCTGTCCTGCGAATTGCAGCTCTGGATGCAGCTTTCAGTGGTCACCCCCATCGCTATGTAAACACCTGTGATGAAGCACATGGTTCATTTTCCAAGCACAAAGCTGTCCCACAGAGAGATGTATATTTCAAGAAAAGGAGAAAAAGATACATGTGGCATGTGTTTCTGAGCTAGAAAGCATAAAAATTATGCCCAACAGGAAAATACAGCTGAGAGGTAGCTGGGAGGGCTCTGTCCTTTCAATCTCTGTGTCTATCAACAGAAGAGGTGCTTGAAAATTGCACCCATCATTTTCTTTTGCAGAGTAATAAGCAAATAGGTTTTAGCCTGTCGCCTGCAGGGAAATGGTTTTGTAATGGAAGGAGCACTCTGAACTAAATCAACAAACAAGAGAATGGCTGTGTTTGTTTTTCCATGTACTGGAGGTGAGGGCTCAACCATGCTGGGGTTTCTTTCACATCCTCTCCACTTGACACAGGGCAGGGGACACATGAAGAGCTGCACATCTACAGGGAGGGAGCATTGGAACAGCAAAACTTTTGGTCTCTGTCTTCCCCCCATGCATGTGCCATGCCCTTCCTGTCAGTGGAGTGGGAGATGTGGGTCTCTCAACATGCCTGATGCTCTCCCTCTGGCTGTATTTTCATGAATGTTTTAAGCCAGCACTTGTCACTGACATGGGAGCTGCCTGAGTGTCTCACTGCCCCTGACTACTTGCTTCATCCCCTCAGCTCTTGTGCAATCATACTGAAGTGCATCAGTGAGTGCAGCTGGACCACAACCAACCAAGGACTACAAAAAGGATGCATTTTTCTTAATCCTGTGGTTCCCCACTCCAGTTTACTCTCTTGCACTGAGAGTGAACCTCGTGTGCCTCTTTTGGCAGTGACACTGACTTATTGGGAGACACATTCATGGCCCTCTGGCCTGGGGCAAGAGATGACCTGGGTGGGGAGGGCCCTGCTGGCCCCAGGGCATTCCTGCCTGCCTGTGTGGGTGGCAGGAGAAAGCAACAAGTAAACTGAATTAATCAACCAGAAGCTTCGATACTGGTGGAAGTACCTAGTTCACATGCGTACATATACTTACAGAAATGCACTTCACTACAGCCAATTTCACATGAGGCAGGTATTTTTGCTCATTGATTATGAATCCAGAACCACCAGTGTAGTCTTTTCCATGCTACATATGCTTTGTTGGTGTGTCTGAAGATGTGTGCCCAGCACAGGCTCAGGCTAAGGATTAAGTTGGGAAAAGAGAGTTACCTAGCCAGACAGAGGCATTTTTGCCTCCTTTAAGCTGCATTTCAAAGACACAATTACTTGGAAGTATGTTGTGTGCTTAATCAACACACAGGAAGCATTTCCAAAGGCAAGGGCAGCAGTGAGTGTATGCTTTAATCCTGTCTCAGACACAGCATTCACCTTATTCTTCTTGTCCCAGAATTTGAACTGTTAGCTCAAAGGCAGGCCTGCAGCTGGAATGAATAGCTTAAGATAGCCCTCTCCATGTCTAGGCCACTGGATGCCCACAGGGCCTTATGTTTTTAATGGATATTTCCATTGTCCCTCTTTTCTCCTAGCAGAAGGAGAGAGGTATTTCTGTGTGCTTTGGTGTGTCTTGTGTGTGCCAGGCCAGGCAGCCCTGTGCCCGTACAAGTGCTTGTGAGCACACACAGACCCAGATGTGCCCAGACAGACCCAGATGTGCCCAGACAGACCCACATTACTAGTCACGTTTACATCTGTCTATATGCATGCCTATTCTGCCATGCAATCAACATATACACAAGTCTGTTGAAACAAGCCAATTTTTTTTCCTCTCCTGAATTGCCAAACGCTGGAAGCCGCAGGCTAGCTATTGTGGTTACCCTGATTCCCAGGTTTCTCCTGCAGTTGGCAAGTAAGCGGCACTGCGAGTTTCCTAACAACTGGGATGAAGTTTTGTGTAAATCACCTTCTAGGCGTTAGACTTTTCCCAGCAAAAGAGGGGGGTGGGTGTTTGGAGGAGGGAGAATTGCTCTCTTTGATGTGGGGATTAGTTCACATGTCAGCATTATCCCCTTTTTTTAATATGCTGTGATTTATAGAAGGGCGGCTATGAGAGATAGCCAAGGGGACACCCCACGTGGGACTGACAGACACCACCTCCCAGAAAATACCTACAACTAAAGCAGCTGGCATCAACAGAAAGACTCCAACTGCAAAAAAATGAAAGCATTGTAAAAAAGCCCTGTTTTGACTAACAAATGCTTTTTAAAAATTAGGATGTGCTTTACTGCTTATTGAGCAGAAACTGGTTTTCTCAGCAGCAGAGGGGGGATCTTTCTGCACATCCACAATAAAGAAATTATAAATACTTTTTTAATTTAAAAAAAAAAGTTTGTTTTGTATTTTCCCCTTAGAGCACACATCACTAGTGAGAATGAGCATTGTTTCAAAAATGATTATGCTTGCTTGAAACATATTTAGCAATGGGACTGCTCCAGTCAGAGTTTCCACATTCTCCTGAATGAATATTTTATCAGTGCTTTAGAAAAGCTTCACTTTCTGGTCAAAAGTTATATGGTTGTTCTGCAATCCAATCTTATGTTTATTAGTGTTGAAGGAAACTTTCCTGATGTTTTTCATGGGAACTGGATAAGGCTCTGACTTATTAGGCTAGAAGCCATATTCAGAGTAAGCTTTGCTTAGCATATCTGAATTATTTGGGCTTACTGCTTTGTGGAGCGTATGGCTGAGGGGCTGGCAAAGGAGACAGTGATAGATACAGTAAGAGATTTAACTAACTTTTATTGTTTGTATCAGTATTTTTTCAAATTTCTGTCTGTTTTGACCCTTTTCAGTTCCTCGTCTTTTTATTTTTCCAGTTCTCTTTGAATGAAACTTTGAGACATTCTAGTAAAGCAAAGTTTTATTTGGTAATTAAAAACACAGTTTAATTTCCAGACAGATCAGCTCTTTGAGCTGATTCCCTGTGTGGCTGCTCTTGTGTTGAAGGCAGTGGGGGCAACAAGGCTGCGGCAGCCCGGTTGTTAGAGTGAGCTACTGTAAAACTCTACCCTAAATAAGCAGTTTTATCATATTTTTACCACAGAGATACCAGGGGGTCTTCCTTGGGTGTTTAAGCCCTCTCCCACCCAGACACCCAAAGCCCTGCATTCATCCTTGATGCTCGCTCTCCTTCCGGCACAGCAGAGGCAGCTCAGCGACTGCCTGGGCACCTTACCTTGAGGGACAGACAAAAGCCAAACCACTTCTTTGCTGCAGTGTTTCCAATGGTCTCCTGCAATTCCCCCCACTATTCTTCTAAGCATAAAGAGGTTATTGTGTCACCCCCCAGCAACCCATGGCTGCCACTGACAACCAAAGTGTGACGCACGACGGGACGTGCCCCACACAAGCAGGCTTTGTACCCGGGGCGGCGCAGCAAAGTGGCCACGTTCAAGTGTGGCCTCACAGTGTGACTTCTCCCACCCCAGCCGGGGCTGCTCCATGTGCTCTGACCCAAATGCTAATCGAACTACTTAAACCCCAAGTGAAAGCACAGACAAAAGCTCCTCTGGCATCTCCCCAAGCGCAGCGCCCTGGCCCAGGGCTCCTGTGAAGGTATGCTGCAGCACGCTCACGGACCCGCCTGGCTCTGCAGAGCAGCGTGGAGAGAAGGGCAGGTTTGGCTCTCAGGTGCCTGTGCATGCCCCACCTCGGCTTGCTACTCCTCTTTTGTGCCACTGTGAAGTGACTGCAATCACAATCCTTCTCAGAAACGTGCACAGAATAACATGTTATGTGCACAGGCACCCTCTCCTTATGAACAGGTAACAGCAGAGTAATTCAGAGGGATGCTTCCTTTCATCCCTTTCATCCCTTTCAATCCCGATGCGGGGTTGGGGATGGTGTGTGGAGAGAGAGGGTGACTTGGTGGACTCGAAATGATAACTGTTTCCACAGCCTGGGAAACACACTGCATATGTTTCTGGCAAACAAGGGTATTTAAGAGACATGGCACATGCTGCGCTACTTATTCTTCTTCACAAATGGCCCACTGGAGCCAAAAATCAAAACCATTTCCTGCTTATTTGTTCAAATTGTCAAAATATTTGACTGAATGAATGTCAAGCAGTATCCTGAAGACAATACTTCATAGAAGGAAAGACAATTTGGAGATCGCTGTGTTCCCTTATTTCACTGCACTTTCCAGAAATGGAAAACCCTCCTTGCTGGTCTCCTGGTTGTTGTGTGGCAGGGTGGACAATGCCAGCTGACTACAGCCACAGACATCACTGACTTATGCTTTTTTCTACATATGTTACCATCTGGGTGCTCAGACCTGTCTCCATTGTCACTGGTAGCTTGAATCTCTCCCGAAGGATTAAGTAAGTTTTTCCTTTAAATAAAGAGACAGCACTGGCTGATTAAACCCCAGTACTTATGCATGTATTTTGTTAATGCTTTTGAGTGAGAAAAGTAATTCCTATATTATTCAGGCATGCTGTCATCTGGGAGAAGCAAGATTTCTCAACTCCTGTTTGGATTGAGTTGGGAATACAAATTTAAGCAAAGTTTGTTAAATGCCATATACACTAAGAAGTTAGACATACCTTTTCAGTAGCTATGTTTGAGTGTAACTGAGACTGGAACTCAGATTTTATGATTTTGATGGCTTACAGTTAAGAATGAAACAATGTAATATAATATAAAGAAATAATCAAACAGCCAGTCAGTGAAGCAGGACAGGCTTACACTTTTGAAAATTATGAGAAAAGCAGAGAATTTGAAAAACACTGTCAGTTTGGGGGCTTTTTTTTGTTTGTTTTTAAAAGTTATCTTGATAATGAGAGAGCTTAAATCAGAACAATATAAACAGACTGCAACTTAAAACTTTACCTGGTCTTTTCATTTAAACCCACAAAAATGTAAGTATAGGCTGGAGTTCATAACAAGCTGGACCCTTCCCCTTCAAAAAAAACCCAAAACTGAGATCAAATGCTCAGTTTGATTATCCAACTGTTTGGCGCAAAGGTGCAACTGGCTTGTCTTTCTGTGGTCTGAATGAAACCCAGAGGAACATTAGGCCCTGACTGCTAGACACAGCTCCCATGCTTCCAAAAGCTGAGCATGAATCATACACCACCATGTGTGAAATCCTACACGAAAACATCAGGTGCAGGACAAGACCTCTACCTGCAGGAGATACCTGCCCTCCCTCACGAAACACTGATAGCAAGAAACGACTGTAGGTGCTGGTACATCAGAAACAGCCCTTGAATATTTCTGCCTGTCATCCAGATTTATTAAAAGATCACTTCCATTTGAGATTCTCCAAAAGCATGTGTTTTTTCTGATATGTCATATATAAGGGTGACACAAAAGTAAATATGTTACCACTTTCACAAGTTGTGTGATGAACTAAATACCTGCATCATCTAGAATTTGGTAATGGAAGGGCTGTATTTTCTTTTTTACTCCCTAGTAACAGACATACTGTCAATGTCCAGTGAAGGCTAAAATTCTACTGGACCATAGCTGTGTACCTTGCATGCAGGCTTTGAGCAGTGATTTCCATACCTGCTGAAGCAATTAACCATTAGTGCAGCAGTTGGGATAGAGCAAGTGAGGCAATGTGCCTTCTGTTGGAAAGCAGCTTCAGGTCTAAATGGCAGACATTCACCTGATTCCACTGCTTGCATTTACAGCTCGGGAGAGAGCTCAAAGAGTGTGGAAACGCTGCAGCTAAACAGCCACCTTCTTAGCACCCTGCTCAGTGCAAAGCTTCCCTGGCACCTGATTAGGAAAATACTGCAAGGGATTCACAGGAACAGGGGCTGGGGTCAGGAGAAAGTGTTAAACCTTCGCGTGTAACTTTTCATGTGACCGGGCTGGCAGGCCAGTGACTGTGGGCTCCGTTGGCAGGCAGTGGCTTGTGGAGACCTGGGAATTATTATATAGGATTGGGAGAGAATGCCAGCAATGCACACAGAGCCCGGGGGGAGGATGAAAGGCAAACGCCACGCAATGAATGAATTCAGAAATATGCATGCAATTTCTGAATGAATTCTTTCCCTTTGCTGAACCTGCACACCAGTTTCTGCAGCCACCAGTGAAAGCCTCACGTCTCATGGTTGAGAAGATCTGTACCAACCCCCCCCTGCTCTGCCAGCCCACGTGCTGCTCCCCAGCACCTGCTGCTGCATGGGTGCAGGCCTCCTATGCTGTCAGCAGCAAGAAGAGCATGGTACTGGTGTGCCACCAACGAGGGTCCTTGCCAAGACACCAGTGAGCCCCCTAAATGCAGGAAAGTGGAGTGTGGCTCTTCTGAACACGGCAGCTCCCACTGGTGGTGGCAATGCTGTGGGGCTGTGGTGAAACCCACAGCTGAGGGCAAGGGGAGAAAAATTCAGTGTTGCTGCTTCAGCAGTCTGAACCAAGCAGTGCCAGAACAGCCCACTGGCTGGGGGCAGAGCTCAGCTGGTGCCACCTCCATTGTCACCATGGTGGTTGGGGGCCCACCTGTCTTGTGGCTGGCCTTCCCAGGTGGCTGCAGTCAGACGGGGTGTGCAGGCATGGGCTTTTGAAAGCACACTCAGGAACAGTAACTTGCTGCTTCCCCACAGTGTATAATTTTGGAAAGATGGGAGGAGGGCCATCTAGAAATGGTGTCCCTGAAGCTCCTCACTTGGCATAGTAGAACCATCTTTTATTATCCTTTGGGGCTACAGCTGAAAACAAAAAATGCTTTCATTTCACTTTGGCAGCAACTCTGGTTGTGTGTGCTCTGGCTGCTTCCTTAATTACAGTGGTTGTTGACAACTTCTGATAGAGACCCTCTCTTTGAGCAGTCCCCCCACTCCCCCACTCTTTTTGCAGTCTGAACACATAACAAACTGGGACAACGTTCTGTAAAAATAAGCTCACTGTAACTCAGTGATTCCCATGCCACAGTTATGCTCTCTTCTGTCCTCTCAGTTTGTGCTGCTGCTGTTTATTTCCTCTTTCTGGCTATAAGACGTTTTATTTATTAGTGCTGGATTTCCTGTTGCCTGCAGCTGCCCGTTCTTTACTCTCCCCAGTGCATTTTGCCACGAGAGGCTGTCTGTAGGTTTGTTGTCCCACTGACCGAGGTACTCTCGTCAAGTTTGGTTGGTGGTTGTATTAAACAACACTTGACAAAGAGGGGGCTTCCATGGCAGCCTGGGCATACAAACCATCCCCTCCTCAAATAAACCAAAGGCTGGCATGGCAAGCTCTCAGAGGCAGAGGAGGGGTCCCTTTTTTATGACTTACTGATGCAGAGATTATGCTTTTTCAGATGGCAGGAACAATTCTTGTTTTGCTTGCACACACTGCACCACACAGGGGAAGTCAGCTCTTTGACTGGACACCTCTGCAGGTCTGACTGACAAGGGGTTAGAGATTTGCAATTATTTATATTTCAGATGTGGGCCACATCATGGTAGAAACATCATGCAGACTTTACACATGTGAGGTTCATGAGTGACTTCCCTGATCTTTTGTGGACATTCAACATGCTTGTAGTAAACAGAAGAACTGCTTTTACCAAAAGTGAGATCATGAAGTGGAAAAAAAATGTTTTGCTGCATTGAACACAATTTCCCTCCTGGAAGGAAGAAGGCGGCGAAAGCTCTTCATGCTTGTGTATTACCAGCAATGCCAGTTGGAAAAGCTCACTCATCGACACTGGGGAAAGTGCTTCATCTAAATTCTCTGTTGTCCAATAGCTATCTGGTATTATTTCAAATGGCAGAGAATAAGGTTGAAGCAGCATCTAATGGTAATATTCTCTTTCTTGTGTTTTGTGTGTAAGGTGCTGCCCTAATTTTATCATCATTCTTTCTGTTTGGAAGGGATTTGACCTGAAAACTGAATAATGAGAGTTAGGGGTGAAGTGAACCCCAAGGCATGGAGGTGTGTTTTACAGTGGTGCAGCCATGGTCCTGTCAGGATGTGATCTTTTCAGCTGTTGTTCATGGTGGGCAGTTGCTGGCAGAGAAGCTCTGCAGGTGCAGCACCATTTAGACACTTCTTCCTTTGTGTCAGATGTTCGAGAGCTGCCCATGACCATTAAATAGGGAACAGTCCTCTGACATCTTCCAGGTAAAATGGAAATGGGAGATCCTGCGCATTTGAATTATGAAAGACCCCAGTGTGTTACCTGCAAGCCAGTGTTTTAACCCCAGTGTCCTGGCCAAATTCCAGCTCTGCTAATTACATCCTGCCTATGTGAAAATTCCCCTGCATTTGTACACTGCTTTCTTCCTCGCTTGTTTTCAGCAGCTGTGTGGAGTTGCCAGGTGCGGCGAAGCGCTTGCCATGTTCCACCTCAGGCCTGGCTGCCTTTCAGCAGGGAATGAAATGAGCACTGTGCACAGCATTTGCACTGAGTCCAGATCCTCTGCAAGGAAGGGTGCTAGAGAAGCAGCCTACCCAAGGACCACTGCTGGAGCCTTGTCACAAAAGGTAACAGCATTAAGAGGCCAAAGGTTCTAGTGCTGGGGTACATCGTAAGGTCACAGGAGAGACAGGAGGACTGATTTTCCTCCCAATGTCTCTCATCTACAAGGGCTGGAATAGCTGGTACATACTGATCTGGTTTTGGCAGCTGACTGACTTAAGGTTTGTTTGCACAGTATGAGAAACTCTCAGTCCTGCTTATGCTGGTCACTGTCAATATGAACCCAGCTTTGCATTTCTGGTTATCTATCAGTGTGAACGAGGGAAGCTAAAGGGAAAATAATTTAAGAGCTTTAAATCTGTAGATTTGTTTCCTTGTCTTCCACTTCATCTTGTGCACATTGCTTTTTGCTTGGCCCTGTTGGGAACAACTCTCTTCAAGTAACCATTAATCCCTCTGGTAAAAATCTCACTCATACCACTGAAGAAGAACTGGCTGATGGATTATCCCTCTCTTCTGAAGACGTGAAAGAGATGGCTGTAGTTACAGTATGCTAATAATAAGAAGCAGTAAGAAATGCAGGTCACATACAGAAGGATAATGAAATTACATCTATTCAATACAGGAGTGACTTATTGGCTCATCTGTCCAATTTTCTTGTCAGCCAAGCTCTCTTGTTGATGATGGCATTTTTACCACAGTTCTGCCTGAATATTATATGGAAGTACATACAAACATGTTTGAGGTTGCTCCCAACAGAACACCAGCCCCACTGGCAGCAATGGAGGCAGAACATGCTCAAGGCAGATAGAGCAGTGACTTGATTTTTTTTTTTTCCCACCTCACATCCCTCTTTGATCTTTTCAACATGGCACAGCAGTCATGAGCAAGGGGGAAAGCCCAAGGCTGTCTCAAAGTGTGATGCCAGCATGTTTTCACTGTATCTTAGGAAGGGAAATACAGCAATTCTTGGAAAGGGAGGGAATGTGTGTTGTTTGTGGTGTAGGAATGTGTGTTGGTTTTGGTATAAGACAGAAAGCTGGGACTCAAAGACACAAGTTCTGTTACCACGCTGCTCCTGTGACCTCAGCAAAGCACAACTGTTTTAGTCTCATTAGCCCTCTCTTTAAACTGTACTTGCTTCATGGGGATGAGAAGAAGGGGATTAAGCTTTAATTCACTAATGTTTGTAAAACATTTTGAAACTTGATGGAAATTTCCCAGGTAGTGCAGAGAGCATTGAAAAGCTTATCTCCCTCCCCAACTGCAAATGACTCTGCAGTATGATAGAAATGAGTGAAAACTGCTTGCATTCTGGTGTTTATAATAATGAAACCCTCTAGCTTCCCCTCTCAATCCTTCCATGTTTTTTTTTAAATAGGGAGAGACAGCGATGAGAAATTTTAGTCTAAACAGAGTGCAGTTGCTCCCTGGAGACTTGAATGCATCTCAGTGGAATTTTCCCTGACTTCAGTCTATTGTACTTCTTAAAGGTCCTGGAACCAGGCATGTGACTGTAAGAGCAAAAAACACTTCTCTGTCTGAGTGCTCTACCAAATATTTACAAGATACTCAGATAAAATGGCTACAAGCAAGTTCAGCAGGGTTTGAGTGGCTGGTAGTGCAGCACTGTCAAGAAGAAAATCTAAATATTAGCTAGAACAAAATTAAAATTACATGTTACAAAGATCTCCTCAAAGCACAAAACTGGCAACACTGAAGCTGGAAAATTGCTCTTCCCCAGGGTGAAATGTATTACTTTTAGAAGTAGCTTATTGAAATGCAGTAGTTTCCTTGTTGTGATGGAAACTTCCTTGTTACAGGAGGGCCCAAAGCTGTGTGAGCAGGCGTGCAAGCAGAGAGCTGCAGAGATGGCCTCTCCATGCCATCCTGTCTGGTGTCTGGGAGTGATGCAACATCAGCTTCCACATCTCTGGCACTGCCAGCCTTAACGGTGTGCAGTTCTTTTTAGTAGGGGCCATGTGCTCCCAGGAGCTCTCTCATCACCCCTGACTGCCCAGCAAACAGCAGATGGCAACCTGCCTGCCTGGCTGCCCCAGGTGGCCTCACTGCAGCTCTTTTCCTTGCTGGCTTACCTACAGCCACTTCAGCAGTACTTCAGACCTCTCATATTTCTGTACAGGTTACTCTGCTTCTTAAGAGGGTGCTCAGGGAGGCTTTCCCTGTGATGGCAGAGGACAGAACCAGCCTCTCAGGCCAATGGTGACTGCAGCAGCAGCTGGCACTAACTGAAACCATGGCTTTCCTGTAGGCTTGAGAGCCAAGAACAGATCCTGATCACAGCACAGCCAGTGATGCTTTTAGTGGCCTTGAGCAAGTCATACATTCTCTAAGTCTGTAAGGTGAGTAAACAGTTCTGTGGTTTGCAGTCATGTTGTAAATTCTTCAAAAGTGCTTTGAAGACAGAGGAAGCTGAGCAGCTGTAATACACATCGATCTTCCCACCGTTTAGGTTGCTACCTGTTCTCCTAACATTCTGAACAGTCAGAGCCCAGCTATTTGTAACTCTCACATCATCTCTGATGATTTCCAAGTGAGTTACAGGAATAAGTACTTACTGTACTATTGCTTCGTAATCAAGCCATTGAGTGGGCTTATCATTCTCTTAAAAAAAAGAAGTGAACATTTCACTGTGTTTTGTGCTGTGGACACTCCTGTGCTTGGCCTTTGGTTCCTCCAAATTGATGAGGTGGTGAGGTGAATTAGGAAGGTACATGTGGTCTATGCTTCTTCAGTACCATGTATGTTGTTCAGAGGCTTTTATTATTAAGTCAATTAAATTAACCTAAACAAAAGACAGGTTTTTCATAAGTTCAGAGTTAAGTATGGCCCCATATATACAAAGAACAGCACTTGGTTTTAAAGTTAGTCTTTGAAGAGACAAAAGAAGAAGAATGTTCAATCTCTGCTTCACCAGATTTTTGAAAACCAATGTCATCATTCGTTCAAGTCTTTGGGGAGGTTTCATTTGTCCTTTCTATAGATTTGATGTATTTCTTGAAGTCTCACCAGTAGTGCTGGGTAAAGCAGCATCATGTAAAGGATCTTTCAAGGCAGTGTTCCTCACTCGTATGGGCTGCAGGGCAGGATTGGTTCCTTCCCAAGCTAAATTAGTTTGATCCTTTCGGTCTGAAACACAAAATAAAGACAAGACACGTCAATCACAATATTTCTGAATGAGATTGCAAAGTTGCCATTTCCTCCAGCAAACAACCACTTGGAAACCCATTTAATACACAAACCAAATCAAGGTAATAAGTTCACTATGAACTAATGGTACAGATCTGCTGAAAATGGATTGACATGCATGTAATGATTCTCTTTTTTCTGCCTGTCTGGTTGTCCTTCTAGTTACCAGTGTCCAAGCTCTCCTTCTCATTCTGGCTGGCAGACCTTCTGATGTGCTCTAGAGCCAAACTTTAGACTAGTTGAGGCGCCTTCACCATTCTTTGCCAGAGCTCTCCAAAGGCCAGCATGTATTTGCTAGGGTAATTTGCACCACCCTAATTTTCCAATAAAATTGATTTTTGGTAGCCAGTACCTGAACAGAGAATGGGATGTGCAAGAGGATGGACATTCTCTACTACAGCTCATGTTCGACAGTTCAAACACATTTTCTAGAGTTAAACAAGAGCACAGCTTATAGCAATATATTTTCTAACTAATAGCAAATTGCCTTGGATTCAGAGAGAATATTATGGCTCCACTTTACATGCTTTATTAACACCTAGGCTGAGATCAGAGCCTGATCCCAACCAGTATAATCTGCTCCTCTTCTAGTCTTAGACCTCTGTCAATGACAGACTGTAAAGTGCTTTGGGATGAAGCTCTATGTAAATAAAGGATATTATATTAATGACTGTGATTAGACACTTTATGTAGAAAACAGACTGCTGTTTGTGAGAGGAAATATTTTAAACCAAAATGAAAGCCTTCCTGAGCAACCTGCAAGGTGACAAACACAAACTGAAGAAACAAACACAGTTACCAGGACCAAAATATCCAAGGTACTAAGCATCAGTCAGATCATGTCATGTCCTCAGGTTTGCTGCTATTAATAGTGTTGCAAGGCATCTCAGGCCTATTCAAATATGTATTTTTTTTCCAGTCTCTGCAGCTGACCCACTGAGACAAACTCCATTGTAGCACAGAGAGCCCTCAGGTGCCTGAAGGACTCTGCAGAACAGCCAGCTCATACCTGGGCTGATTCCTACTGTGCTGTACCAAAGCTTTGAAGAAAGTCAATAAACCTGAAAGAAGGAAAGTAAAAGGCAGGATATTTCACACTAACAAGCTATGATTCACAGAGGTGATATTGTAGATGAAACACAAGGCTTATTACACAAGAAAGCTGTGTCTCAGTTTTCCTCTTGCTCTTTAGCCCTGTTTGTTAACTGTAAAAGCAAAGAGTTGCTCATATAGCTGTCCTGGTATGACCATACTGACAATGATGACAACTCTCATTTCCCATATTCCTCAAGGGAAATATGCTACACTGACAAAAGCACCTCTAAGACTGTTTAAAACAGCTTTGGCATTTACTCCAAGGCATCTACAGCATTACCCAACTGTACTTAATGTTAATATAGAGCTGGCTTCACAACCCAAAAAATGTACAGGAAGTCCTTCTGTGAATTTACTGGGAGAGAATAAGTGAAGTTGTCTATACTCCATCTAGCTTTGGGAGAGGGCTGACAGGAAATGTATCTGAGAACCTATTTCAATTAAAAGATAGGAAAGACTAAGCAAGCAATTCTTTCCAAAGAAGCAGCTCATAGTGAGCCTCTGAGAAGTCTAGATTATCATACAATCAAAACAAACAAACAAACAAACAAACAAACAAATCCCCAAGCCCCACTGTCTAAGCAAGGGAACAGAAGATAGCACCTGTCTTCAAGAAGGATCCAGGCATTCCATAGTCATTATATACTAGGCTTATAAACATTGTCATTCTAACAAAAAAAGGTTTTGTAGTGTCATATTAGCCAACTACATTTTTGAGCTTTAGATAGCCCATGTGTATTTTCAATATGCTGTCTCTTTTTGCTTACTCGTTTGTTTCTGTTAAACCATGATGTTTAAAACAAATCACAGGAATCTTGGAAGTCTGTTTAACACCACTGCCTTTTGAACAGCATCACTCAGGAATTCCAGGCCAAATAAGTCTCAGGTTTTGTAAAGTGGATGACCATAATTTTTAACTACAAGGATACCATAGCTTTTTTCTAGTCTTCAGTAAGGTCCATTTTCTACCAAACAGGGTTTGTATAGGAAGCTATGTATGATACCACCCATCCATACTCACAAATTATAAAACATAACACAGGGGTTTTTCCACACTGTTTTTCTAGAATAACTGCTGGTTACTAACAGGTACTAAACGGTTCCCCTTGATTTTGTGTGGAATAGCAATCCCCAGTTGTACCTGCACCTGAAGCATGCCTATGTGCTACATAAAACTGCTTAGATTTCTGCATAGGCTCTGATTTGATCTTTTGTTATCTTCTCCAAGTGATTCAACTTGGAGAACTGGCCTGATTATATCATTATAAGTGAGGACATGTAACCCTTTCATGGGGCTAGAAACCACTGCAAAGTTATTTGTAGTGAATGTGTGCAAATCAGCTTCAGTTTGAGGTAGTCTGGGAAAAGTCTGGGGGGATTTCCCTGCTTTATGTAATCATTGTTGCTTCTTAGCTTCCTCTATTCTCATAGCCAGGAGACATAGGCTTGACACTGCTTGGTAGTTCCTCAAACTCAATTTCAAAGCAAACGTAATATGCTCAGCGACCTACGGCAGTCCTGTGGCTTTCAGTAAATCCTCAGATGCTGCTGCAATGACATCTGGAATGAAGGGGGCCTGAAGGAGCAGTAGGGGAATAACGTTACAGACTTCATTTGCTGGCATACTTTGACAATGGTCAGCAGCCAGGAGGATCTGTGTGCTGTCCCTCAGCTCTAACTCTGGCTTACCCAGAGCCCTGATTTCTCAGTTCTCAATCCACACAGAGTGATGCACCTCATACGTAGTGAGCACTGTCAGTTCACACTCCAGAGTGTGGAGCACTTACGAGGCCCCTGCACACCAGAGTGCAAGCACACAGAACTGGCTGCCCTCACCTCCCCATGTGGAGGTGAGGAACAACACTTGCCTTACCATCTGCTCAGGTGTCTACAGTCTCACCAAAGATATTCACTGAAATGACAGGCTGGACAGGTAGAAGCTTCAAGGCAAGTAAGAGAAACCCTCTATCTTTTAGCAGCCCACAGAGAGGCCTGACACCCAGGTAAGCCTGCTTAGGGCTCTACCCTGCTGAGTATCACTCCCCACAATGTGTATCATGCTGTACATATTGTGGTGTTATGATTCCAAACTGGAAGATTTATAATTCAGCAACTATTCGGATTCTGAGAAACACACTTACTGAAAACCACTAAGCTAAGGGAAATACGACAGGTGAAGTAAGCCTGGTGGCACTGAGGAGGAAGGAAATCTCCCTGCAGTGTGCTGATAAGAGTGTGCTTGATATATACAGTGTTCAATCTGCACAATCTGCAACTGGGAAAACACAGGCTAGCTGAAGGAAATTCAGCTCGGGGGCCCTAGGGACTGAATTAGTCTGTTAAAATGCTTTGTTGGTTTTATTTATCACTACTTAATTAGGATGCTTGACCAACACACTGGAAAGATAGTAACTGTTAAATATTCAACAAGCTGACCTTTCAGTTACAATATTGCAATTCTGAATAAAGTTCATGGAAAGTTTGTCCTTCCTAGGTACTCCAACAAAGCCAAAGGGAACTAGACTGGGCCAAAAAATAAAAAAGTAAGAAAAAAGTAGGGCAGTACTGTGGAGACCTGCTTAAAAATCCAAGTCTTGCTATGGGCTCATTGAATGATCTCAGACAAGTTGTTTCCTGCCCTGTGCTTCAATTTTTCCCATCTGTAAAAAGAGTACAACAATGTTGCTCTTCCTTGTAAATCGTTGAGATGAATGGCTAAAAAAGCAGTAATATATTATTAATTACTTATTATTTCTGAGGAAGAAAAACCAAAGAGAAGAAGTCATCAATCTTTCAGGGTTTTCTCAATCCTCATAAAAAAATTTAAAAGCACAACAGAATGTGAATTTCACACAACAGAAACTTTTGGCAAATTACCTTTAAGAAGAAATAGTGGGTACATAATTAAAAGAAAGTTTAAAGTGGGCAGACACTCAGGAAAATGCTCCAGATGGTAAAACAAGTTAGGCTGCAGAGCAGGCTCCCACAGGAAGCGATGAAACCCCCATTGTTTGACACATGTGAAACTGAAATCCTCAAAGTGCTGGTACATACAATACAAGGAATATTCTACACTGTCTCAAAGTACAGTGGCACTGTGATGACCTGAGAGAACTGCGCCTTCCATTTCTTCAGTTTTAAGAGAGAAATGACTCTCTCTGACTATGGAGAGCTGTAGACTCATTTATCAGTATAGTACCTGAGCAACATCTGCTGGGGAGTAACTACACTGTGTTTTTGCAGGAGATGGATTCATCAACCCTTAACAGATCTTTCACATTCCTAATTCTGATGTCTGAACTTTGTATGTCAAAGAGGGGAAAGAAAGCCTCCCATTTTTTGGGAATTACAGTTTGTATCCTACTATTTATTTCCTTTATTACAATATAAAGAGAAACTGGGTGGCTTGATTTTTACAAGCAGTGGTTTGCAGAAGAAATACCATTATTTTAATGGGAACCAAATGAGCATTCATTACATAAATGGCGTTATGAGACATGGAACGAATGCTGAAATGTTAAATGCTTGGGTGAAACTCATCAGGATGGGAACTGACAGCAGCATGCTGGAACACTGGGGTTTCTCCACACTCAAGATACTACTGCAAACATTCCCCAGTGCTGTTAATGCTAGGTTCAGCTCCTCTGGAGATAGCTCAGGAGGGCATCTGACTGCTTCTTGCTGTTACTGGCTTAAAATCTTAAGACCATCTCTGAAATCCAAATTCAGAGCTTTGGGCCAGTTTTATTGATAGAACTTGGTTAACTGGTTGGAACAAGAGCTAGAAAAGTAGAGCAAGAAAACTTTTTAAAAGGAGCTGGAATTAGAGTTTTAATACCTTCATTTCCTCTCGGTCTCATACCTGCTGGTACACAAAAACATGCTGTGAATTGATTCAGTTGGCAGATGAGCACTAGTGATCCTGTTTTACTCTGTTCACTTGGGCAGGACAGCCATGGAGTGCTCCTGATCCCTTTTCAGCTCCTTGGGCAGGAGAGCTGGTGCCAGGAGCAGCAGGATGTGCAACCCAGCTGCCTCCACCGAGGAGGGCTGGCACTGCCTGAACTTCCCCCCGCCCCGTTCCTGGCCAGAGACTCAGCAATTTCCTCAGGAATGAATCACGAACAAAAAACCAAACAACAGCTATTTAAGAAGGTTTCGTCTCCCTCTGGAACTGTCCTGAGCAGTATCATATTCCTGACAGTTTATTCTTCAAGAATTTAGTCATCTAAGGTTACAGTGACTCATGTGATGAACCTTCTGCCCATTTCCTGGAAAGAGTCTTGCATGGTCCTCTACACCTCCTGCCATTTTCCTTGAGGGTCTCAGTTCTCACTTCATTTTCATGTAGTTGCGCTCCAATTTTGGGGTGGAGGAAGAAGGCAAAAATATCCTGAGTGCACCCAAATTTACAGTGTAACCAGAAAGCAGTGTGGTGAAAGAAACATTTGGAAAACAAAGATGGACACTGGACCAGAGAATCTCTTTTGGAAATAGTTGCCTCTTGGGCTGAAATCTGGTTAGAAGAAAAGGAGCTGCTCTATGAAGTGCTGTGTGGTCCAATATGATCATGAATTTACCAAGGCTGTACCCTGTAAAATGAAAATGAGAAAGATTTGAGGGCTCTCTCAGATCATTGCTTGGGTAGGTGTGACTCACCCTGGGCAAATGCCACTGATGACAAGCACCCTGACACAAAATATTGAATGAATTGTGCTGGATGGGAACCAAAGTAACCATTTTATGTACTTGGGCCAATCTGAAAGAGACTTCTGTGCAGAAAACAACTGCTTCCTTTCCCTGATGGAAGTTCAAAAGCTGCTCACAAACAACTTGAAGGATACTTCAGCAAGCTCTGGTCTAAGTGGGGTTGTGCTATGCCCACAGCAGACAGCTGCCTGGACATTAGCGATGCCCAGACCATCCCTTATAACCCACACAGAAGTGATACTGCTGCATGTTTATATTGCAGCTAAAGCAGGGAGTGGGGGTTTAGTGTTCTTGTTAAAATATCCAGAAACTTGTGACAGTATGAGCACATCAACTTCATTTCCAAAGTGTGAAACAGCTCAGCAGCAGTGCTGGTGCACACGACAGATCAACTCTTTCTACACCTAAATTGACAGAGAAAGCATCCTGACTTACACTAACTCTCAACAGAGATAGTTAAGGAATTTGCAGATCTGTCTGACAGGACCAACATGTCCAGTGTTCTTACAGGATCATTTCAGTGCTCAGTTATACCGGTGTAACTGGCACGTATACTGGTGTGTGTGTGTATGTGTATGTATGTACACACACACACACACATATATATATACACACACACATGTCAGTACATACCCACTGACATGCATCAGAAGTCTGTTCCCTCTAAAGGGGTATAATGCCAGGCGAAAGCTGGCCTGACATTCTTCTTTTTTTAAAAAAAGTAAACTTCTACAAGCCCTGATTCCAACAGAAATGTTTCCATGATTTATTTTAAGAAGAGAACATTCCCCTGCAGTGCTCACCGCAACCCAAACATTGCAGCACTGTGCAAGAGCATGAGAATCAGAGAGGAAACTTAAGAATCTATTTTCACTGCTTTCAGAGTAAACAAACAGAAAAAGCAGTGAAAAATAAATTTGATTTTAGTGATGGCTGTAGTGTTATCTGCAATATAGCTAAGGAGAGGAGACTTGAAGCATGCAGGCATTTCTATTGATTTCTGCAAGACATGACTAAGTGTGTGATGGCCACTTGTGGAAGCCATCTACACTGTAAAAAAGAGATTTCTTTTTCTTTGGTTCACCCTTCCTTCTCCTCACACCTTACCTTTCACATCTGAGAAACTGAACAGTAGACTAGAAGAAATTGCTTCACTGTTTTCAAATCTAGAAAATAATTCGAAGCATGGGCAAGCTATGCAGAGAACAAATTCCTCATTGGTGGGAGAGCACTTAGATCTTGAAAGTAATGGGAAGAGTCCTTCCTCTAAATATATGAAGCCCTCTATTGTACAGAAAGAGGCACCAGCCCTCAGTGCTACTGTTTGTTTCTTTGCTCAAATTTGCAAAAACCAGCAAGCATCAGAAGGAGAAGAAGGGGCATGTTAAGAGAAAGAATTAATGAGCAAGCACAAGTTCCTGACATAACTGCTGGCTGCAAGCACACACACATGCAGACATGCACACACAGCACACAGTGCCTCAGTCTGAAAGATCTGTGTACTGAAGACAGAGAAAAAAAAGTGAGTGAAGCCTGCTCAAAAGGAACCATAAAGACTGATCTTGTGGCAGATTAGTGATTTCACCAGAAAGTTTTTGGAAGCCGTAAACAGGAAATGGTTAAGTAAAAGCAGGTGGAGCATGCTGATTGCAGGAACAATGCAGGAAATTGCCGAGTGTCTGAATGGATGCAAAAAACCCGCTATTTTGCTCAGACCTTGGCAGTCACTGTAGGCCCACTCCACCTTCTCCTGGTCCTCCCTCTCTACCTTTATCTTCCCAAGCTACAGTCTCAAAGTCTGCAAACACCTTTTGCTTGAGTAACCTGCTCTCCTTGAAATTTTGAACCAGTTCAGGAGAGTTGGGAGGTTCTGCTTGGAAGGCAAGAAAAAAGAAGGACTCACTTAGTTCGACAAGAATGAGTCAGAAGTACCCAGCAGTACCCACTGCCTGCCAGGAGTTTCAGGTCTGAGGAGCCAGAACAGCATCTCTGGCTATTGCCCCAAGTGCCAAATTCCCAAGTGTATTTAGTAGAACAGTCAATGAAAAAAACATTACCCCTATGGCCCCTTCCATTCAAGGGGGTTCCCAAAGCCCTAAGCTGTAGGGATCATTCTCCATCTCCACTGAATCACAGTCCCTTCTGGGAGAGAGCACTGCAGCTGTTTAACAGCTCACAGCACAGCACACAAGCAGATGGAAAAGAAAGTGAAATGTGCAAGAGGCATTTTTTCCACTTTCCTTCTAGCCTTTCCTCTCTCCTTCTCGTCCACAGCCATTTGTGCCAATTCCAGACTACTCCAGATGTGTCACCAGTCTGCAGAGGCTTGGCTCTGGAGATAGGGGTCTGCTTGCCAATGTGCAGCCTTCCCAGTGCTTTCAGACCCAAGGGTCAAGTTCCTGCTGCCACACTCTCATCCCTGGCTGTGCTGCCAGATGTGCTGCAGGATGAAGGGCAGACATGCTGGTAAGGAACAATTCTGCTCTCTTCTAGATGAGTATGGTATTGATATAAAATTGCTTAACATAGACAAGACACTCTTGCCTTCAAAGGATACTAAAAGTCCTTTAGTGCTGTGAGAAAAGTTAAGAAGTACATGGATTAGTTTGAATAATTTTGACATTGTCTACATCTTAAGTATTGGATGGCAAAGCTCTGTTGGCAAACTCTCTCTTAGATATTTCTCCTCTTCTCCCACACATACATGAAAAAAAAAATCTGTTTCTTCTTATATTCTGAGCAAAGAATGGCAAATGAGCAACCATGGAGTTACAACTGCACAAACAAAAATATTTTTCTGGCAGAGAAATCTTGCAAGGAAATCCTGCTCTTTTATGACATTATTATTTTGGCAAAATTTACCAGGTGTTACTGAGAGTTCAAACTTTTACTGCCTTTTCTGCATCTCTTAAAACAGAGAGTTACTCTATACAACCTAACACTTTTTAAGTTCAAACTCTTAAATCCTAGTCTAGACAGGACCTTTGGGAGTAAGGTTTAAACTCACCCTGAGCAATCTCCCATATCCCACACTTCTGCCCAGGCCATACCTTCCTGGGAATGTCCTGAGAACAGTTGTGATCAGAGACCAGCACACCATAGTGCTGCTCCCATGGCAGGAAAGAGGTGGCACTGCCAAGGAAAGGTTGGTATGACACCTTCTGCAAGTGCCACCACACTTGTCTAAGATGCCATGGCACATTAGTGGACAAAGAGGATGTGTGCTATCAGCTTCAGGTGGATGGCAGGCCAACTTCAGGTAGTTAAACCTTGGCACTGACTTTCAGGAGAAAACAGTCTGTGATTCATACAAATCTAAGAAACTGAGAGAAAATAATTGGAATAGGCTGAACAAAAATAAACAGGTGCCTCTTTCCTGCTCCTTTCACAGTTTCAGCTTTCCTGCACCCTTAGTCACATATATTTTGCACTTAGGTTGTTGAGAAAAATAGCAGGAATGAGGTTCCTGGTATAATTACAGTTTGCTGAGAAAATCACAGCCCACAGCATTGATTCCTTTAGTGCTAGAGACAGATGTTGCTGAAGTCTAATCACAGGCTTCCCACTACCCAGGCCCTGAGTCTAATCTGTCATCAGCTGAGAGGCTGCTGGCTCCCGCCATGCGTGTGAACCCAAGCTGCTCAGCTCGAGCCTCTCCCCTCATCCAGAGCCAGGCAGTGCCAGAAGGAGGGTATGTTTCCATTCACTCCTTGCCCTCAGCTACAGTGATACCACGACTTCAATGTGCTGCTTATCTCTCCTCCAGGCCTACTATCAAAGCCTGGCTGGAAAGGGCTCAAGTGGTTGTTTTCAACTTACAGTGTGTAGTGACTGCAGTTCAAAAATACAATTTGAGATAAGTTGAAGGAGAGGCTTAGTAAGAATGGCCTGTAGCTAATTTGTCCTTCCAAAATGTATGGTATTTTCTGCCTCCTAAGAGGACAAGGCTGCACTCAGTGATGGGTCACATAACCTCCAGATGTTAATAACAACAAGACCCAAAAGTGGATGAGTGCTGATGAGCACAGAAATAGGAGGAAGAGAGCAAAGCAGAAGTGGGCATATTGAAAAAGGTCAGGAAAGAGCATACATGCAGGAGGGGACTGAATAAATCTCTCCAACGCGTTACATGCAGATGACATTGCCAGTAAATGTTTTGTATCTGACATTCAAAGAGCATCGGGCCACTAAGAAGAGCACCAGGCCACATCTTTGAACTTCTCTGTCCTGGTGAAAGAATCTCGAAAATCAACAGACCTCATCAGTTCAGAAGTGCCCCTGTGCAGGCAAAAGTTACCCTGGTACTGGTACATTGACCTCTTTAGATTGGATTCTGGTCATGGAAGGAAACTGGCTGAAGGAGTCTATTTCAAAGGTACATTACTGCAGCATACAGAACCTGTGAGAACTGGGAAAGCCCTTAAGCTGGTAAGGACTTTCAGTATCTGTTAAGTTAACAAGTGCCCTGAACTAACAGGGCAGATGGTAGGTGGGGAGGCATAGCTTAAACAGCTGTGTTTTACATAAGGAGCTCTTAAGCAAGGCATAGGGGAACTGAGTCAGTCATCATTTCTGGTCAGAAGCAAAAGCATATTAAACTAGCTGACTTTCTGAAACAGCCTGTGGCCAACTCAATTTCTTCATATTTAGCTTCTTCTGAATCTGCACACAGTGGCTGGACACACACTAATAATACTCACCAGATCTCTGCAGTAAAGGTGTGCAGGACAGCATCTCAGCCACTGACAGATTGAGGGGAACCAAGTGTAGCATGATGTGTCAGAGAGGGGGAAGAAGTGACTCATACGGGAAGAAAAACAAAACAAAGATGAACATAGAGCGTAAGAGAAGTGGCAGATATTGGCTGTAAATCACTTTTCTTGCACTCAGAAGGGTGGGTATTGCAGTGAGAGAAGCTGTACTTGGCAGTAATGGAAGTTCAAGGAAGTTTGATTAAGATTAAATGGCAGTCACATGCCAACACAGAAAAGAGGCTTTAAGACTAAAATCAAAGACCAGAAGTGACTAAGTAGGTCAGAAGCTGTGGGTAGTGAGCTGCACAGATTAAATGGGACTTGGAGCAACTGAGTTAGCTCTGCTAAGTGATAACAACACAATGTCACCAAGTTTAACGAATCTGACTCTGAGATCACCTTCAAGGCCTTGATAGCAAATCAGAGATTGCTGAGTCCTAGTTGTATCTACATCAGAGCAAATGCTGTATGTGTTTTAACAAGAGATCTGTTTTACAGTCACTTTTTGACCCTGCCAAGCTTCCTGTAAATAGAGTGCTGTTTTGTCTGAACAGGATTTCTTCTTGAGGAGCTGGGAAAAATGAACTGGCTAATAGAAACCGTGGGACTGAGAAGGGCTGCTACTGCAGGTTGAAAAGACAGATGCAATGGAGAAACTTCTTTCAACTCCTCAATTCAGCAAGTCTTTGATTCCAGAGCTTTGTTCACATCCAGGGCAGCCGGAAGAGAACAGTCACCTTGTATTTTTGTACCTGATGAGAAAATTCCAGATTGTATGTGTGCATTGGGACAGTTCAATATGTGTCTATTCCAACTTCAAAGAGGCTTTCAGTGCTCTTTGAGATGTAGGGTGTGAGGAAGGGTGAGAACTGCTAATGCTAGCCCCATCCTCATTAAATCTTTGCCCTCTCCGGAGCAAGCATGCAAGTGGAGAGAATAGATGATATGCATGAGCAACTGAGCATCTGTGATCTCATGACCTTTGACTGTTGTATTATGGGAAATGTATTCTCTGGTTGCTATGCTTTTCTAATTCATTTGTATTTTCCTTCAGTGACTCCCTTGTATTTTCTTTGGTGCTCCTGCGTAACGGTTTCAAGGAACCACAGATATCTCCAAGTTAAGCATGCATACAATAGCTTTAATTAAATGTTTGTGGGTATCCCACAGTAAAGCAGGGGAAAGGGAAAGCAAACAGTTCTGTACTTCCTTGTACCTATCCCTTCTGAGCCCTGGCTTGGGTGGAGGCATCAGCACCATTGCCATTTAAGCCTATTTCTAAGCTATTGCGAAATGAAGGGCATCAGGTCCTGCTGCTCTCCATGCAAGCATTTCAGGCATTTCACTCTCATAAAAAAGCTATAGGTCACCTGTCAAAGGTAATATGCTAAGATATTTTAGACTAGGCTAGAGGAAATAAAAAATAAACTAAGGGAGATATTTCTTTGCTCCACTTACAAAAATTGAAGACTAAGATTAAAAATAATCCTTAACCATTCCTTAAAATACACTAAGATGCTATCAGAAGAGTAGCATAAAAGCAAAGATTTTGGTCTTCTTCGATATTCTGATATTAATATTTTCTGTTTGCTGTGCCAATAGCACAATCTCACTCTTGATGCCACCTTCCAGAATGAAATAATTATTATTATTGTTATTATTTCATATGGGAATCTTCGCTTCTTTTACAAGCAGTTAACTACATTTTTCTTATGTATAGAAGAAAGCTGTGAAGAAATTTGTTTCAATTTCAGGAATTTAAAATAAATATACATGAAGCAAATGAAGTTTGGAAGGGGAAGCAAAGATGGAGGAATAAGAGAAATAAGGGACAGGATACAAAGGTTATTGGTTAGTTCTTTGAGTCAAATACAACACAATTTTACAGCACATGAGGTGTTTAGAGGAAGAATCCTTCTTTCTCTTGTATGATACGGAACAGTTAGCAGTATCTGCAAAGATAACTAAGAGGTCTAACACTAACAATTATTGCTAATATTTAGCACTAGTATAAAGTACTTGTCTTGAGTTTTTCAATGACTGATGTCACTATTAGCTCAGAGTTGATACAAACTAATGTAAAACCACTTTAGCAGAGCTGTACATATTTTATTGCAAATCCATCCACTACTTTTTAGTGGCTCCCAGAGACAATATACATCAGAAAATTCAAGAATAATTGCAAGGCTAGAAAGAAAAAATAAAGACCAGTTTGATGGAGAATAAAGAACCCATGCTTCTAACACTGACTTTGGTTATTTCCCCACACTGAGACCAGAGGCATTGCCAGTTTCTGCAGTTTGATGTGCTGGATTTGGGCAGAAGTTGAGCAGAGCAAGGGCTGGGTCAGGTTTGCTGGAGCTACAGCAGCAGTGACTTTTTAGGAGGGAACAGAAATCACAGGTTGTTTCCCTCACGTAGCAAGGCACAAACAACAACAGGGTTATCTGAGAAGATTGAGAACTGCTGACATTAGAAACAGGAACTGGCATCTGCAAAGTTGAGTAGGAGTGGGATGAAAGCAGTCTTGCAAAGCAAAGGAGGAAATGAGAAGGCCAGGGAAGATCTAAAATTGTGAGCAGCTAACAAATGCTGACAAATACTTGTTTCCTCAAGGGTATGATCCTGAGCACGTTCAGGCCAACTTGAAGAGTCCTACCAAAATTTTTGAGATACTATTAGTGAAGATTTTTACTCTTTGCCCCTCTCTTTAGCTGTAGTCTGTTTCCACTGCATCTTCAGAAAATGCCTCTCAAAAATACACCTAATTTTGATGATGGCTGACAGTAAAAAAGGTTTATTCTGAAAGCTGTGTGAAGAAAGATCTACACTTTCCCCTCCTTCTTCTCTGCCACGTCAGTCTGATGCCTGTATTCCAGCCTGCCAGTTTGGATGGCCAGTACCCTGTAGCAAGGATGCAGGGCAGTGGTGCACAGAAGGCACACAGCCTGGCCTTTCTTGGGTTTCCTATTCTGATAAGGGAGGGGTTTGATTTTTGTTGTTTGGTATTCTGAATTATTTACTCAAGCTGTCCTAAGCACTCTACTCCACATAAAACAAGACCTGGCAGGTTCTCAGGTTTATTAGCTCCACTGCTCCATCAGCTTAATTTTTATTCATTGCCTTAGACTTTTCTGTATGTCATATATTTTTTGCTTAGTACTGTTTATATTTCACCTGTCAGTCTTCATTGTTGCTTCTCTGTTTCCTACTACATTGCAGCTGTAAAGCTCTCACATCAAAACCCAAGTTACTCTTTTGTTTTTCATCCTATCAGGTACTCCAAGGACTATTTCTGCCCTTCTCCTCTAGTAGTAACAGCTTATTTACATCACCAAGGCTAAGGCCAGGAAAATCGATGCCTGATTTTCTCCCAGGGCTGAGTTTTTATGGACAGTAATTAGTTACTGTTTTCACCACACAAGTCCCAAAAATACCCATACTAATTAAGGCCCATAGGGATATTGGTGCAGTAATCTTGGGCAATTGTAAGTACATTTAGTCTTCTCTGGTTCTTCAGGTTCCATTTCCCTCTGGAAAGTTGTATCTACTTAATTCACCAAATATGTTAAGAACTTTAAGTTAAAGATCAAAGTTCAGTGCAATCCTTCTACTCTGTGATCTAAGCAGTGCAGTTTACTGACAAATGCTCCCCCAAATTATTTGTGATAAGGAGAGGGAATTGAAGGAGAAGAAAATAGTGATTGGTGATTTCTTTACAACTTCTTTTTATTAGCTTGTTCTAAAAGTAGTTTGCTTCCCCCCAACACACAAAAAAATTCCTATTCCTGACATAAAAGCAGTTGCAAATGATTTAGCAGAGCTTTCTGTACACTGTGAATGCAGTGCTCACACTACCTGTCACCCCATCAACACCCCAAACAGACTGGGAAAGAAGAAGAAAAGTTGCAAAATGAGTATAAATACTCTGCATGGAGCCAGTAAGACAGCGAAGTCACAATGGTGGAAAGGAGAATGTCAAAAGTGAATCCCAGGTGTAATACCTCAGAAGTCAGATGCACGTTGTGAGAGGTGTTATTCAGTTAATTGGATTGTTTTGCTTTCACTCTCTGAACTTTAAGGCAGACCTTAGCCAGTGAAAGCTGAATTCTCTGTAGATGTCTTGCACTACCTCTTGTTGTGTTTCCAAGTTTCTTATTCAATAGCAATTTTCCCCCTTGTTTTCAAATGCTTGCTGGAGTCTTAAGACATTTTAAACCTAACAATAAAACACCTGCATTTTATTAAGACTAGAGACTTAAGTTCCACCTCCCTCAATTTTACTGAAATGTTTCCATTAGTCAGTTAACCCTTTCATAGGCAGTTTTGCTGTCAAAATGAGGAAATGTGTCTGTTACATATAGCCAAATTCCACACTCCTATACTGTGTTTGGAGGAAAAGAAAAACAGCCCTGAGACACACCCAGAGAGCTCCATCCTGCGCTGACTGGCAAAGGGTGCAGATCCACAGCTGCAGAGGCTATACTCTCCATAGAACCACAACAGCCCTGGAATGACATGTCTGCTGGTAAAACTTAAAACTGAAATGTTCTTGCCAACCATTTTTGCTTCAAGAAATTTTTGAGTTGTGTCATAGAAACTTCATTCAACTAAATGGGAAAACTTACTATTCTCCATGTCCCTTTCCTTTTCTCATTCCAATGTCTTAAATGAGAAACAGAGCAGTACTATGCAGTGATTTTTGTGCCTGCATGTCCAATAATGTTATTATTCCTATATTCAATTAGAAAAATGGCAGCACGTGAAGTAATTGCCCAAATTCATGCAGCAGTTTAGCAAAAGAGCTGATAAATTCAATTGCCAATGCACTAAGCAACTGTGTTGTTACCCAATTAATTTAACTTTCTGATAAGCAGTTATTTCTAAGTCCACACACATCACAGAAGCACTGCACTGCAAAGAGCAACAACTGCTGGCTATTTTACCAAATATAATCAGTTCTCTGAAGACAGGAGAGAGAGTCACTTAATGCAACTAGACAGGGACTGAGGATCTGTACATCATGATTTCTGATTCCATTTCTGTTGCTATTTATGTGTTTATGGGCATGTAACTTTAGTTCTTTATGACTCAGCTTCCCATCTATGCAAGAGAGAGAGTAATTCTTCACAGCCAGCAGGTGAATCAAGAGGTCATAGACTTCTGAGATTATTCTGAGTCAGTCATTCATCTTAGGGCTTAAGTGGCACACCTATACAGGGCTAATTGGACTAATATGCAACAGACCTTCATGGAGATCACAGATTCAGAGGTTTGGAGATACTCAAATACCATGGCTATAGAGCCATACAAATTCCTAGGATAACCAGGTAAGTAAAGAGAAAATTAGTTGCTACCCTGTATATTTACCAGTATAATTCATTTAATTGGTGGTTATTATTTACACTGTCTGATGTATTAGATACTGTTCTGATTGATACCAATACATGTCTACATTACTGATATAGAAAATATTATCACATACCTTGGCAGTCATAAAGAGAAAAGTACAAAGTTTATGCTGACCTTGTAAACAAATAATTTCCATTCATTCATACCTACCAATATATGATTTCAAATCTGTGTAGGTATCAGTAATCATTGGAAATGGCCTTTATCCTCATGGCAGAGATAGTTTTAGGACATAAGCCTATTGCTATTGCATATAATGTCATTTGATGTGGGGATCCAGTAGACTGGCACACGCAGCAGTGAAAGTCATGTGGTATGAGAGTAGCAAACAGCCCCGACGCCCTCATGCTACCTCTGACCACAGACCAGGAGGATACACTTGTGTTCCCATTGTGGAGCACAGCTTGCCTTTCCTGCTATTAGGGAATACAAAGGTTGAGCATAATTTATAAAGATAATCTAGCATGGAATTTTTCACATTTGAGTTATGACTCGTAAGATTTTTGCTTTTCCATTCAGTGTAAACATGCATAAAGAATAATTCTAAATTGCTTTTAAATGCAGAGGTAAACAGCCTTTCAAAGTGTAAATCTCACATTTGTTTGAGTTTACACCCTTTAACTAGCATTAGGAAGCTGTGATTTATATTGCTATGTAAATCACATCTGTTCATAACCTGTGGTTTGAAAACATTGCTCATCTGGGGTATCAAATGTGTGCAAGTTAGAGAATTATATGACATTACCAGTGACTTGCATGCAAATGTAAGCAATGTAAGCTTCGTTTTTTGTGTAGCATTTGAAGTCATGTTATTACATAGTGTAAACTACAATCATCTACTCTCTACTTAGACAGCAATCCAAACAGAGATTTGTAATCCCTTTGCAATCACGTTCACAGAGCCATATACTCAGGTACCCAGTCAAGAATGTAAGTTACAAACTGTTATGTGCCCTGAAGCATGCTTATGGCCCTTCTTTATAGGTGGCCTGGTCACCATACTCATTACTTTTGAGTAAATTAAGGGCAGGGTTTCATATTTTGTAGTTGTGCTTGTTGATAAAGGAATCAGCAATCTGGGAAAACAGAGGTTTTCCAGCTTTACTCCATTGTGTATCTGTGACTTCTCTTAGAAGTCAGTACCAGATTGACCACAGCAGCACTTTCTAATCCAGGATCTGGAGGCAGGGGTGGGGAGCTGGTATAATCAATCTCTTTCAACACTGTGAAAGGGGTTGTCCCCTGTGCTGTATTTTTCTTCCTCTGAGTGTCTCAAAAGACAGCGTCAGCAAGACTTTCCTCCTTCTATTTCATAGAATTGCTCCTATTTTCACCTCTTTTTATGTAAGTACTTTTAAAATCTAGTAATAGCAATGTTCTGCTCTAAATTACAAGTTGATTTCTTTTCAGTCTTGAACTGCATTTTTCTTTAGACAAATACTTGTATAGAACTTTCATCAGAGGACCTAACATTACTTATAAGCACCATTAATGAAGCCCAACAAAACAATTATGCAAAAGCTGTTATCATCTTTATGTTTCATAGTAAATTATAGTTAAATGAATGCATGACTCAATCAAGGTCATACTGTGAATCAATGATAGCAGTTGGAAATGTAGCCCAGGGACTTTGGCACCCACACTTCTGCTGAAACCATATACCCTGGAAACACCAGGACCGTCTCAGACCCATTGTGTCCTACCAACATTTCTCTCGTATCACTGAAGCCTTTTTAGACTATGAAAATTAAAGAAAAGGAAAAAGAATGTAAATCAGTGTCTGATAGTACATTGTTTTCCCTCTGAAATGAGAAGACTTTTTCTTGCTTTATTTTTTTCTTGCAGTAGATATTGGCAGGCTGAAAGTTGAAATAAAATAGGAAAAAATAACAAGCATATTTTGAGTGATTACTCAACTGGGGTCCTTTGTGACAGGAAATGCAGCTGCGTGACTAATGGGCCTGACTTTCTCTTGGCTTCCTTCCCCCTTCAAAGATCTTGTTTATTGCCCTAGCCAATTTTTTTTTTTTTTAATTGCTAGAAGCTAGAATTTTCCAGGAAAAAAAAAAATCCTTGCAAGGGGCAAAGGCAGTAAATCTTAAAAAGATCAAGGGCCGCAGAGCTCTCCCTCATCTACTCCTTTCAGCCTTCCAGGCTCTTGAGTCACGTCATATCTTCCCCCGTTCTGCTCCGAACATGTGTCTAGCAGATCTTTCTGCTTTGCTGAGGGGAGGGAGTATACGAATCACATTTATAGCATTTAACCCTGGAATTCATAAAGGAAGGACTAATTCCATTAAGGAAACCAGGGGCCTCCTTAGCCTTTTGCATGTTGTCTTTTTTATTATTTTTCCTCGCTCTCTCCTTAGCAGTTGTGTGCCCATACCCCACAATGACATGGCTGTTAAGTGTGCGCTATTGAGACTTGACACAGCACAGTCCCATTAGTAAGGGGCCATGGAGTTTTAAATGTTGCCTGCATTTGGCCTGCTTTGTAAGTCTGCTTTGTTGAGCTTTCTGGGTAACAGCAGATAGGCCAGGACCTGAACCTCCCCTGAACTGGAAGAGGAACTGTGCATCCAAGCTCCATGGCAGGTCCTTAACCCTGTAACTCAGTGCAAAGAAGCTCCCTCTCAGTACTGGATGGTGTTGGACATGTACCTATGGGAGGACAAAGCTGGATGTGGGAGGATAAAGGTTGGATAAAGTATCTATGGGAGCAGGGTCCTGTCATCCTTTGGAGATGCCCACCCTGAAGAGCAGTGGTGCTGAGCCCTGTGTGGGGGCACAGTGGGCTGACTGAGCTGTCTGAGCTGTGAAGTGCTCCCACAGTCTCGATAAAGCAAACATGGCATTTAGTGGCCTGGGGGTGGGCACTGCTGCAGGAGCCTGTGTGCTGGCAGCTGCAGTGCCAGCACCAGCCCTGCCACAGAGGCAACAGGTACAACTTCAGACTAGTAGTGGTGGGTTTATTCCTGCAAGGAGGTTAAAACTCCACCAGACTGGTAAACAATAGCCTCAAAGAACATGATCTACAAGAAGTGGGAGCCATTCTTTAGCCTTCTCTAAAGACCCTTTTCTTTGGAAAGCTGGGGTATCAAGTGATTGAAGGAGAGTATGAGGGTTACTCTGTAATCTGCAATGCTGGCATGGTTTCCTGTGCCTGTAGCAGAGGCTAAAAAAGGAGGTGAATATATTCATTACTATAAACTGCACAGAGGAACCATCAGAATATGGGTATGCTAAAAAAAGAGATGGAACCTTTGCTTATGAACAGACCTAAAAGAATTGAATACATGTGTACAGAGAGATCATTTTCCACTACCTAGAAGAGGAAAAATCTCTGGGGAAGTAGCTGATGCCAAATATTTTCTTATGCTTCATGTGTCAGCAGGGTCTGGCAGAATCCCTTAAAAAACAGAGCATGCATTTTGTGCAAATTGAGAATCACAATTCTAGTGATTTAGATTGCTTCACCAAACTACAGACATTTCTCCAAAAATACAGCAGATGTTTGATGATGTACCAAGTTTTCAGCATTTGCACAGATCAGATAATGTTAAGATCAGCAGAAAAAAACTAACAGAATAACACAGTAAAAGTCTTCAGATCTGTCCTGAAAAAAACTTAAACTGGGTTGGACAGAAAAAAAGTTTCTCACAACAGCTCTAAAATCCTGGCCAAGCTATACAGCAAAGTTACAGAGGAGCTAGACTGGGTGCAGAAGTGGTGGTCACCAGGATTCCTTGGAATGGGAGATGTGTGTGTAACCTGGCTGCATGACCTGAGAACACCAAGGCACTGCTGCAAATATACTGGCAGTAGACTTTGACTACAAAGTTTAACAATTCCAGAGAGTGAAGGATAAAGGGGATGCAGCCCTGAGGTATCTTAAAACTACATAAGACAGAGGCATCCCCAAAAAAAGAACTAGCCTAACCCTCTTGCAGCTATATGGTCAAAACCGGAGATCACTAATTTCTGTGCAATGAATGCCAGCAAAAGCTGAGTGTCAGTGCATTCTGATAAAAAAAGAAGGATTTGGCACTTGTCCATGCATGTAAAAAGTTTCCTGTCTTCCTTTTTTCTCTTTTATGAGAAGACTGTTTTAGAAAACTGACCATAACCCACTCACTGCAATTGCCAAAATGGCCTGGCAAAGCCCCCTCTCCTCATGCATACATGGATTTATTTGCTTCAGTTATAAATTTATGATTTGCAGATTGGGAGGGATTTGGTAGGTTCAAAACTAATCCCTCAAGCATTTGATGAAAAAGCAATGATGCAAAGTCCAGAGCTAGACTTTGTATGTGATGATTTGCTTAAAAATTTTTGCTTGTGATGGTGATAAGACCCAGTGGAAAGTATATGAGCCTGTCACTGAGAATATTCTCAGCCTTGTTCCTGACTTCGGGTGAAGTATGACTACTGTATCCTGGCTAGGAAAAATGATATAACCTCTCTTGATGCTTATTTGTACTTCCCTGAGGTAGTCTTACTACAAGGTAGTACAACTAAACAGGCAGCACAGTATATCAAGCTTATCACTACCACACATCCTGTACCTGCTAAGGTAAACAAGATCTGACAATAGAGCAGGAATAAGTGTGAGATGTCTTCAGCAGAATAAGATTTAGCTCTACCACTCTAGTTCTATTACTCTTAATCAATGAGATAGTAGGAAGTAGTGCCAAAAAAAAATTGTTACTACCCAAAAGAATGTGGAATTAGGCTGTGGTCTGATTTTAGGTCTATTATATCAACGTTTCAAGGTGGAACATATGAAGTCAGTCAACCACTGACATTTTGCTTGTCAAAAAAACCCCAAAACAAAAAGGTTAACTATTTTCATTCTTGCAGTCTTTCAATTCCCTGACATCTTCAAGGGTGTCATCAAAATCATGGAGGTCTTGAAGAAGAGTAAAGTAACAGCCAAGGCACAAAAACTTAGAATAATGTAACTTGACTCCCTGACAACTATAGCTGTTATTCCAGTATCAGAGACGTAAGAACAACTGCCCAGTCCTCAGGATTCACCAAGCACAGTTTATGTGATGTTTGTTGTAACTCTTGCAGTTGCGTATCAGCACAACGTGTCTGAATTTTGTCTTGGAAAATTCAGCGACTTTAGGACTTCTGACACTAACAACTGCCCCTTCCAGTATGAGAATCTGACTGAGGTGCTACAAAGTTCTCATTTCATTATGAACAGCTGGATGAAACTAGATATGTAATAAAGCAAATGCTTCATTGCCAGCCTAAGCACTGGATGTGCGATGATGACAACTGCATTTCAGCCCAGAGGTGGCTGCATTTGAGCCATAGGGAAATAATAAATTTATAAACAAACTTCTCAAGCACTTTGAGATGAAAACACTACACAGAATCAATTAATTTACTCTTCTTATGTGACAAACTCATGTTATTCATGTTATTGTTTTCTGGTTTTGCTACGCCAATCACACTGCAATTCCAAATGTCATCACTCTGTGCCGGAACAGCAGTCTGACAGAAGTTCAAAAAAACTTGCAGAATAAAAAAACTTGTGATGGAAATTGCTCCTGTGCGTGCAGCTTGCTCATACTCAGAAAGTGTTCATGTTCCCTTTCTCTTTGTCTAGTTAACATGAGGTATGGTTTTGAATTCTGGGCATACCCACTAGGAGCCTGTCCTAGGCACTGTGTTCTGGAGCATGACAGTTGCTTTGCATTCAAGCTCCTGGCTGCCTTCATTTTCTGCTCTGATGATGTCCTGAGCCTGGAAAATCTCACCTCATCAGCAGAAACAACAAAACTATATCTCAACAGTTCAAAATTATGAGACAGTTTGGAGATTTTCTCTCCCCTTTTGTTGAATCCTGCAAAAACATCTAAAAGGCGATCAAAAGGACTGGATTGTCTTTGACCTGGAGAGTATTACTGAAACTAGATGTCAGATGAGGTCTAAATTAGGCATCTGCTAACTACATGATGTAGCTTCACCCAAAATGTAACTTGTTACACAACGGCCACATGGCCTCCTGTGCCTTTGTTTCTTCACCTGTAACATGCAGACAGAAACACTCAGTGGTGCAGCAAGGAGTATTCAGAGTTCATTGGCATTGCTGATGACTGGAGATTCTTAGATAAGCAGTGCAGTATGAACAGAAGCCAGGTGATACACGGTATCTTTCTCTTGGTGACACCCCCGTGCTGTTGGTATTGTGCTCTCACATTCCTGAGTTAAGCTTGCTTGAGGGATTTGATTTCACTTGGGCTTAAAATCCTTGTTTCGTTCCTCAGAGAGGATGCTGGAATACACAGTAAAGCACAGCAAATCTCACATGTCCAAAAACTTCACTCTCAAGGCCCCTGGTAACCACTTCCACCTGACCTTCCCCACCTTTTTTAATATCCTCAGCCAAGGATAGTGAGAATAATTTAATACATGCATGTTTTGCACACCCTGCAACCCTGTGCATTTTGAAGGTCAGACAGCATTCTCTGCCACAGCAAACGATTTTGTGTAGCTCTTGATAGTGAGATAGAGTTACAAGCCTGGATACACATTTTGCTTCAGGAACTGAGTTCTATGTCTATGTGCCTTCAAGAGGCCTTATAACTACAACATCATCTTTGTTTTTCCATCTCTAAAACTGGGATTATAATATTCTCCCATAATAGAGGGGTGTAGAAATGTTCATTTCTAGAAGTTTTAACAAATGTTAAATATCAGTTGTTTTGATCCTATCCATTACTAAGAAGCCCTGCGATTCTTCTATCCTCTCCTGTTAGAAAGATTGTTTTCTCTTGCAGCCTTTAAATTATTTAATTGAATTGTACAGGCTAGTTGTATGAGCCAACCTCTCTTATGTAACTCCTTTTTGTTGTTACAGAGTGGAGGAAGATGGGCATTTAGACAGCAAGTAACTGTTTTGTGAGTAAAAGTGAGGGACATGCTTACAAAAGGTTTCCATAAATAACTCTTTCCCCTCCGTGCTCTTGGGACAGCTCTGTCTGTGGTAGCTCCTCTTTGACAGTGTGTCTAGCACAGAACAACTCACAATCAGAAAGTATCAGCAGGTGTGAAAAGCACACCCACACAAGTGTCAGGTCCTCAAGCATAATCCATGCAGCTGTTGAATTTCCCACTTTGCAGCAATGATTCAGCTTGGTGATGGCAATGTGAATGGCTCAGGTGAAGAATGACAGTAATATCAGTACTTGTAAGAGCAGTTCATTAATGATGGCACTAATGAGCATTTGCACTAAGGTGCCATGTTTCAGGTCTAGTCAGTGGTTTTCCATAAGGATCTCTGTGCTGGAGCACCTCCTGCACAGGGCACAGAACTTGGGGCTGGAGGTTGGGGGTATTCCTTATGGAGTGGGACAATGAGGGCAATGTACACCAGGCAGTGTCTAGGAGCTGAGGGCAGCTGGGGAGCCCCACTGGCTGCTGTACAAGAACTGGGGTCAGAGCTTGCCTGGAGGCATGGGTTGTCCTGTCAGCTCTGTCCTTCATCTGTCCCCTTGAAAGTCATGCTCGGCCCACACGTTACGGCCGCTCGAGAGACAGTGGCTCCCTTCAACACACGCGCTCACATATAGCTAAGGGAACTGGAATTATTGCAGCAGTTTGGGAAAGAGAAAATGTATAATGCCAGGCTGGATAAAACATTTAGACACGTTCAGCTTGATGTGGGCAGAACTCCTGCCAGATGAAGCATTTGCACCTGGAAATCCATGAGGCAGAGGACTGGCGCTGGAGCATTTGTGTTGCCCTCAGCGAGGCAGCAGCTCACTCACACGTCCTCCGACTCCCAGGAGGCCGGGGCTCAGGGCTCCTCGAGGAGGTCAGTTTTTTATATAGTAAAGCAAACAGTTGAGCTAATCAAGAAATTTTTTTCTTTTCTTTTCTGAGGCTCTTGGCATCTAGCCCTGTTACTTGCAATCTTTAATTTGTACTGTGGCTTCCTTTTCCCTGCTGCCTTCTCACTCAGTCAAATTTTCCCACACACTTATTTCCTAACTCTACCTCTATCGAGGCCTTCATTTAGTTTGGACCCAAATTTATCTCAATCCTACACAAAGCTGATGCTACCTCATAATTTATTCCTGCAAATGACTGTCACCAGAAATTCATAAGCCTGAAAAGTTTATGAAAAAAAAAAGCCATTTTCTGTGTTGTTACTTATAAAGTAACTTTATTCATACGCATTGATAGAAATGGATTGTGGATCAATTTAGACCTTCTTTTTAGTTATACAGCTGCCTGAGTCTTAAAATTGGGGGTTTAAAAGTCTCTGTGTATGTCTGTTGTAGGGGTGGGCTGAAATTTACACACACTGGCCATGAAAAAGCCTCTTATCGTAGAGCTTCCACTATAAGGGAGCAGATTCTGATGAAACAAAGTCACATTTTGGCAGATTCTCCCTCCCACTTCCATAATACTATGAAAAGAATGGAAGAGAGAAAGGCATTTTTTCTGTTTAGCACAGCAACACAGTCCAGAACATGTTGTGTCATTTGTGTAGAGAAATTGATGAAGGTGACATCAGTGCAAATAAACATCTCAAGTAAAACCGTAGCAAAATCCCAGTAAAAATATACAGCCATCTAGTTCTCAGTTGTCAACATGGCAGAGGCTAGCTTGCTCAACAACTGATGAGAGATGTAGAGACATGAATAAGTGGCCCAACTGATCACTAGGTTCTACCTCATGAAATCACCTTTAAATGGTCTTTTCTGAAAAGCTGCACAGAACCCAATGTGTTCCTTCAGTCTGCACACACTCTAGGAACTGCAGAAGAGCACCATCTTGTAACAAATGCACACCCTCCACCACACATGTAGATCCAGCAGATCTCATATCATTTGAGGTAAATACTTCTCCTCCTTCCCTGTGGTCATTTTCAAACCCATTTCTACAGAACTCCTCTGCCTCTGAAGCCCAAGTTGGCAGGACAGTACTTTCCAAGTCATGATGCAAGCTGCAAATGGCAAACAAAGCCTGATGCACATTTCCCATATTTTCACTGTAACTGTTCCTCACAGCCACTTGCACACGAGCACAGAAGGGTTTTTATGGAATTGCAGTGAAGAAGAAGCTAAAAGCACTGTGAGACACTGAGCTAGCAGGCAGTGGATGGGCTGTGTGTCCATCTTCTGCAAGGCAGTGGATCACAGGCCAGGGTCAGCAGACAGGACACAACAGGCATTACTCACTGGCACTCCTCACAAAGAGGTCCCCTAGGCGGAGCAGAGCCACAGATTAGAAAGCAGATGCTGCCAAGTTGTGCACTGTGCACAGTCCATGAGGCAGTTTGCTCAATGGTTCTCATTAATTTCAGAATCCACTACTGAAGAAAACGCTTTATAAGGTGGGACATGTTTTAAAATAACAGTTGGTGCAGATTCAACTTGTATAAAGCTGCACAGTTCTATTAAATACCAAGGGGTGTTGCTGATTTATACCAGCTGAGAAGTTGGCCAATATGCTTTTGAAGCCATCAACTCTCCCATTGGTAATTGCCAGTAGAAACACTGGGAAATACAAAAAGAAATGAAAAAATTGAGCACATTTATGTGAAAAACCTTCGATGCAAAACAAATGTCTGCTCACTGCACAAAAGCTGAAATAATACAGTTGTTATTGGAACTGTGCTACAATAAAACAAGCTGGATGAGTCAACCAGCAGTGCATCTAATCTCCACTGGCTGCCTTTCTGGTCCCCAAGCTCCCCATCTATTTTTATCTCTGCTTTCTTCAATACGATTTTTGGTTTACAAGCAATAAATCTACAGCTCTTGGGTCCCCTATGTGCACACTTTTCTGCAGGCCACTCAGCATTTAGGATTTTACCCAGACCATTTCAGTTATAAGACCACAGAACGTAGAGGGCACCACGCAGGGCGATCTGAGAAGCTCTGGGATGGACTTGCTTCCAGACTTGATAAAACACACAGATTGGGGCAGTGCTTTATTCAAGCTCCATGATGCAGCATAGGGCACATACAGAGCAGGAGATGTGACCAGTGCAACAGCTAGGGGAAGAGCTAACACTAAAATGGCACTGGCAATCAGTGTTTGCTGCTGAACCTATACAAAGAAAATGTCATTCTCTCTTTTTCCTTGGGTGGATGAAATTTTTAGTGAAGCCATTTGCACCTGGTCTACCTTAGCACCCTATACATTACCCATTACAGAATGTAATGTTTGGAAGCTGAGAAAAGGATAACCCTGATTTCAGAATCATTGGGCAGGTGATGGGAACTGTGTCTATGAAGTGAGACTATTGGTTTTTGTTGGCTGGGTGTGGTAACCCCTTTGTTGAGAAAAGTGTAGGTGAAATTTTGGAATCACAAACCCCTGCTTCATTTTTCTCTGGCAACCACATTATGATCCTAGAAAGAGAGCAATTATTTTTCTAATTTTTCTCTGTTCTCTTTAATGATTTCATTACAAAGACATACAGCTAGTCACCTTGAGCTCATACATGCTGGGAAACATCTGCTAATTGAATATTAAGATAGCCAGAGTGTTATAATGGAGAGAAACTACTGGGATATGATGGTAGCCCAAAGCCTTCCCTTTCATTCCAAGAGGACGTGCTTCAGGGAGCAAGGGAGGAGAGTGCATGAATTTAATTTCAGACATTCACGTTTTAGGTGGCCCCGAGGGATGTACCCATTTCCTATATAAGGTTTGGTCTGTTTGCAATTAAGCTCTCTTCTTTGCATATTTCCGGATAGATTAAAAATAGCAATATCAGCTTATTCTTGGACTTCTGGAAATAAACACAGCCATTGCTTCCAGGGCTTTTAAAGCACTGATCAGACTCATAGATCTTGAAGACCAAATTTGTCTGTGAATTTTTTTATGCTGGATAAACTAGCAATTCCAAAGATAAGAGAAAAGGTAGGAGCACATTTCTAGAACTGGAGACCTTTTAAAACAACTTAATTTATGCAGCCTTAATTTTTGAACAAAGCTTAATGTTGATGAAGAGTTAAGTTGAATACTCTTTTTACAGAAAGCTCAAGACTGGTTCAAACCTCTCCCACCATTCTCACAACCAATGGATCAATTCCGGAGCTGAAGGGCTTGTTCAGCTCCGATTACAGTTTTCCTCTTATTCTTTTTCTGTTGGGATTACCATCATCAATCCATTTAATCCAAAATGTAAAGCTGTTTTTTGTGATGCAGTCATCCATTCTCAAGGACCTTTACAGAAACAACTCATTTATAATGGTGCCTAAATTGCTATCAGATGGGATTGATTCCCATACATCCCTAACAGCCTGAGGTTGGACACATGATAGTGATCTGCAACTGATAATTTCTTCCCTGCTGTTTAGGTTTCTCATTTGCAGAAATTACCTGGAACAGGGGCCATTTTTCAAAGAAGTGCCTGACCACCATGTTGTGAATTTAAGTCTCCTGGCAGTGTTTTCATGTTTTTGTTTATCTTTTGCAGACTGCTTAGAAGTCAGTGGACCCTGAGGGAACCATGGACAATGGGATTAAAATCACTGATATAGTGGTTTTAACATTAGTTATTCACACTCTCGTGTGCTGACAACAAAACAAGGATTCAACCAAATACAACCAAAATTATTTGTTAGGTTTCCTAAAGCCCAGAAAACACTTAGGACTACATTCAACTCAGTAGTGGAAATAACTCTCACTGTCTTTCTAGGAATTATGTTAATTTCTTATTGACTTTAATTTTACTACCAGACTGAATTAAAGACTCAGATCAGCATTGAACTCTTAATCTTGAAAATTCAATCATGTCATACATGCACCTAATAATTATAATCTCTAATTCTGGTGCGTTTGAGCTTCCTTATCCAAGTAATCTGATTACTTCCCTACAATCAAATATTTAGTGACTTTTAGTGCTTCTTACATTGTGAACTCACAAGGGTAAAAAACAGTGAGAAATTCTGTGATTCTGCAACAGTATAATCTGACCTAAACTGTGGCTGCATCAACTCTGCCTCTGATAGCTCCTGATTACAGTCCTTCATCTCCTTTCTTGTACTCTACTGGTGCTCATCCAGCCTTGCAAAAAGTTGGTCCAGGGCATGTGAGAACTTACTTTTTTGCAGTGTTAACTTTCATTCAGTTTAGCTCCCTGAACTGTGGTATTCCAGGGTCAGACACAAACCATTGCTTGTATTGAGGAAACACTGCAGCATGGCTGGGCAATAGCAGCCCTGATTTAGGTTAGCTGGAATGGATGTGGAATTGTACTTTAACTACTCTGTGGGCAGAGTAGTTAAAAACATATGGGGCGACTTAACAAAAAGCTGCTTGCAGCAGTTCATTGAAGATTCAATTTCCAAAGCAGAACTTCCAGATCAGTAGTTAGCACAAGTCATTGTGAAATTCAGGGGATATTTCTAGAGCATCAGGACTGATGAAAGACTTGACAGTCTGACAGGTAAATTGCATGGGGATGCTGGAGGATATTTAGGCCTAGAAACAAGGACTAGGCACCAGAAGATTCAAGAGTGTGTGTGGAATGAGTACCAGCTTGATAGAGCACAAGAACTGGACAAACAAGCATACTGCAACCTGGGACCAGGGTACATGAGTAGCAAAGCTGAGAACTCCAGATGGTAAGAGCAAGACTAGCTGAGTCTGAGCCAAACTGGTGGAACTACATTGTGGATGCTGCACAGAGCCTGTCCACGCAATGCCTGGCTCTTACATACTGTCTAGGCCCTTATTTTCCAAGTGCTGCATTGTCCCAACAAAAATGAAGAATGATATTGAAGCTGATGATTCAGGAGGGAGAGAAGATTACAGCGCCACAATAGCCATGTCAACAAGGAACACATTTACTGTTGAGTAGTAAATACTTTGGAAAAATCCACATGGCCTTAGTAGAGGGAAGGAAATAGATATAGCAAGCAAGATACTAACAACGTGGCCCATGCCACCAGGCTGCACTTTGTTCCTCTGCTGAGCAGTGGCATGGGAAAGACTGGTGGCCCACTCCATGCCTCCTGTGATGGCAGAAGGGCTCTTCCCTACCACACTTGAGTTCTAGGGCTCTACAAAGAGCAGCACTCAATACCATAATCATTACAGATACAAGCAACCTTGAAGAAGTCAACAGGACTATTCATGATGACTGATTATAAGAGGTCATGTTGCAAAATGAGACCCTTATTTCGGTAAAGAGAAGCACAGCAATACGTCCTGTTGTTCTAGCAACATAAACACTATTGATGAGTGTAGCAGCCTGAATTGCTAGTAAAGTCCAGGATACAGAAGCAAAAAGGGCCTTTGTATAATATCCACAGATATTTATTTCAGCCACGCGGTGAGATGTTCAGGTCCCAGGCACACACACATGGAGGGTCCAGCTTTCTCTCCCTAGGGGCTGACCCTGGTCTCGGGCAGTATAAAGAAAAGGGCCAATCAGGGAACAGGGGGGGAATGGCTCAGGAGCATAGGAACAGACATAGGATCAGGGGAAGGAGCCAATGGGGTGTAACAGCTTTGAGGGAAGCTTCTTGTGTCTCCCTAACTTAGCGGATGCTCCGCAGGGTCTCCACACATCAGGACCTAATAAAGGTTCTGCTGTGTGACTAGAGTCACAAACAGACCTTACAAAATAATATGGACTTTTGTAAAAGCAGGACAAAATGTGTCAACTTTAAAAAAGATATTCTTCAAAATGAAAGTCCTCTTGATCCACCTTGGCTCCCAGCAACGTTAAGGACATAAGATCTTTCTGGTACCATAGCCTGTAAAGAGTCAAATCTCTGAGCTCCTAAATGTGCTCCTGCATATTTCCAGGACATTTGTGGGAGGAAAAAAAAAATTCCAAACAGCAGAATAACCTTCTGTCCATCAAGCAAGATTTCACAACAATTACAGTACCAGGCACAGAGAACTCTGCCTGTCTGGCCCACAGCCACACCACGGGCGGCAAACTTTCTAAACTCACACAAACTAATTAGGCTCAGGTCAGGTATGTGACTGAGAGAACTCCAGGGAGAGTGGAGGGTGAAGCAGGAAGCAGTGCTGATGATTCAACCAGGGACCATCTTGAGAACAATTTTAAAGTTGTTTCTTCAGAAATATATTTTGGACATGAAAGAAAAGTGATTTTATTTCTAAGGGTACAGAAAGGGAAAACTTACTGGTACAAAAATGAAAGTGAGGACTCTCTTTAATAAGTAAAGAAGCAATTAGCCACTGGATTCATTAGTCAAAAATTTTATGGTGACAGTTTATGGGTCTAACAGTGGAATGGAACAGGTGACAAGAAGGCAAAACCACTTTCAGTTGCTATTATCAGCTCTCGAGATGATTTCTTTCTAGTAAGAAACTAGAGCTGCAAGGGAAATAATTTTGAAATTCCAGCAAAGCTTTCTCCACACATAAAGAAAGCACAGGAGTGACTCCAATATCTGCACATGCAATCAGAGGAATGAAAAAGACTCACTGCTAGGTTTTGTATTAGATTCTGGAAATCTTTAGTACTAGACATAACCAAGGGCTATGGAGGGCTGCTTTGTGCCATTCTACACTGTGAGGAGTGGCTGACATTTAACACCTTTCTCCCAAAGCCATAAAATTACTAAGGTTCACAGCAGCTACAAGCAATATGAGTACTGTTCCATCCAAACCCTGTATCTGGCTCCTCAAAAAGGCTGCTGCCAAGTTAAAGTAGTGCAATGCCAAAGTACTCTCATATCCTCTATTTCTTAACATCTTCAAATCACAGCTTTGTGGGAATTCCCCAGGTCAAGTATAGGGCATTATGTTTATGACAGAGTGACTAGAGAAGAGTCTGTGGTCAGTGTTATACAGGTCATCCTTGGTTCTGTAGAGGGTTTTTTCAACAATGTAATTCTACCATCAGTAGATGAAAAAAATACCCAAGTGAACAACCCTCTATCTGGATAGTGCTCATCAGCTTTCAGGTCCAGTTTTTAGTTGCCTGTGTCTGTTTGCTATGTGACACATAGCTGTAATGACTGGTGAAAGCAGCAACAGAAGCAGCATGGCAGAGCTGTGCTGGTGAGAGATGGATGTGAACTTCAGAGGATCAGGTATGTCTTATTCCACCTGTGGATCTTTCAGATATGTCAGTATAAGCATGGAGGATCTTCAATTACTGTGTTTGCATTGTGCATCACAAAAAACCTTTTCACTGGGTGAGCAGTACAGTGCTGGAATGGGTCACCCAAAGAAGTTGTGCAATCCCCATCCTTGCATGGTTTCATGACTTAGCTAGACAAAATCACAGCTCACCTGTTAAGTGCTGGCAAAGTTCTGCTTTTATCAAGATGTTAGGATGGAGACCTCCAGAGGTCCCTCCTTAACCTACATTTCTGATGCTATGTCTCTTGGATCCCAGAGCTGAGCTGACAAACCATGTTTTGAAAGGACCTTGTGGGGTGAGATGCCATGGCTGGTAACATCTACCAAGCTGGAATGGTTGGAATGGTTTATGTGGAGCAAACTAAGTGTCTGAGTGGAGGCCTCCCACACCTACATGTAAAGCCTCCTTTTGAACAGAGACTGAATGGCAGAGATATTGTGAAATACTGCTTATGAGGTGGCAGTAATTACAGAACGGTGATGCTGCTCAATTTCCTTATGCAACCAAGGCTTCAGCCAAGAGAAGGTGTTAGTCTCCTGCAGTGTTCTTGTGCCACTCTTTTCTAGCAGTGTGAGAGAGCAATTGTGTTAGTGTTTGTTC